>JAQIVZ010001669.1:0-29178 GCA_034700945.1 Arrhopalites spinosus
ACAATTTTATTTTTGGTTTACCGGTACGGCAAAAACATTTACTGCGGACCCATTTTAGTGATGAAGAATTTAGTGTTGCTCCCAATTTATTTAGTGCTTTTTCTATTTAAAATAGTGCTGCAACTAATATTTTTAGTGCCACAAATATAGTGCTACTTCTAATATTTTTAGTGCCACAAATATAGTGCTACTTCTAATATTTTTAGTGCTGCAAACATATTAACCCATAAATTAATGTTAAAAATTGATTCATCTTCTTTAATCTTCAACCATTTCGTGCAAATCATTGAAAAAAATATTATGATTCATTTTATTTTTGTTTTTATCAAAAAATACAAGACTCAATTAATTTTGTCTTTTTATTTGTGAGTGACGTTGAAAATTCATTTTATCCTTGCTAAAAGTCAATGCCACAAAATGAATGGATGGAGAAGGTCAAAAGGTCAGCATGTCAATGCTACCCTTTTTACTCTTCCATTTAATTGTGCTTACGTCCCAAGGCAATGACGCGCCGTTGGAGAGCGTCAACACAAGAAAAGTTCAGCCAAAGATCAAAATATTGCTTGGACCACACTTTAATTGAGATTAAACCCAAGTTAATTTTAACTTCCAAGTATTTAATTATGTTAAGGTCAAATTTTACTAAGGTCAATCTCAAGTGTGGAGACGTCAATAAAGAATGTTTTCCTCCTTCGACAATTTCTATAAATTCTCTTGCCTATCAAATTCTGATGAACTCAGAATCATTTACGCCAATTATAAGTGAAATTTATTCAGTTGGCGTCCAACTGCACGAAAAAGAATTTTTTATTTAAATAATTTTTATAAACTTTAATTAATAAAATGTATTTAAATCTCCCTCTCTTTTTTATTCTCTTTTTTCTAAGTCACTCAAAGGCCTACGATGCAGACTACGTTAATCCTGATCAAGGTACTCAATTAAATTAAAAATTAATTAATTAATTAAATTAATTTAATTTAAATTTGTAGATTACGAGGCATCATCCAATCAAAATGGCAATGGCTGCTACAAAGATGGATTCCACAGTAATCCACTAGATTGCGCCAAATTTGTTCGTTGTGTGTCCAATGGCATCTCTTTTAATCGCTACGATTTTGATTGTGGGCCTGGCACCCATTTTGATGAAGGTTTGGGTCTCTGCAATCATCCAAATGCCCTCAATCCGAAATCCAGGTGCTACAAAGGACCCAGGAGAAATTCAAATTATGGCGCCCATAATGGACATAACCAAAGACTTACAGAAAATTATGGGGGTCGTATTGGTCAACAATTATCTAATCGACAGTCACAATCTTCATCAGCCCCAGGTAAATTGTCATGTGACTATCATTTTCAAAAACTCCCGCCAACAATAAATTTGATTTTTTCAGTTTTCGCTGAATCCAGCTCAACCTCGTCTATTTCAATAGAGTCACGTGTGTCCTCTCAAAGTTCTTCCGACGACGTCAATCTCAACGACTTAACCCCAGAGCCTCAAGAGGCTGAAAATTCGACAGAGAATTTCATCCCAGTTTGCGCTCATGTTGGATTTTTCCCAAATTCTCAAAATTGTTCCAAATTTTACCGTTGTCTCAACTACCACAGTGATGGGGAAAACTCTAGTTATATTGTAGTTCAATTTGAATGCCGTCAGGGGGAGCTTTACGACCCCACAATCCCCGCTTGTGCTCCAGCTCAGTATGTACAAAGGCCAGAGTGTCATGGAATCAATTCTACTCAAAATGAAACCGGGCGGTCTTTGGAATTAGATCAAAGTTGGGAGCAAATTGCAATGGAGAGGGCGCCACTGTGTCCCATTTTAGTTTCCATACCCAACGTAGAAGAGTCTGGGAATTCTTTGAACCAAATTTACATTTCTACTATTTTAACTCCTCCCGTTTTTGTAAGATTAACATTATTAATATTTTAAACTGCGGGAAATTCAAAATCATAATTTTACCGCCTTTATTTAGGAACCAATCGAACCAGGAAATGGGACTCGAGGCAATTTAACTCAAACTGAGAGTCCGATCACCAGTTCGACGGCAATCCCATTAGAAACTGAGACAACGCCACTGCCGCCACCTACAGCTGGACAGGATGAAGAGCAGATTTTGACTTGCGGTCAAAACATGGCCAGTAAATTTCTCAGGGTCAATCCATTTGACTGCAGTCAATTTTATTTTTGTGTTTGGACCCAAAATTCTTTTATGATTAAATTCGCTCAATGTCCCCCCACTCAAGTTTTTGTCGAGGATGAGCAAAAATGTGTCAACAAAAGTGAGTTGCCATTTTTTTGGTACATTCATAAAAATCTCCAATTTTAAATCATTTTTATTTTGAATAAATAGCAAGCGACGTCTTTTGCGTATCTGACCCTCCAGTGGACGAGAATATTTTAGAAGTGCCGGAAAATTCAACTCAAAATTCAACGGACGAGATCGACGGTATCGATTCCACGACAGCGACACCAGAGCCAATTGTAAGTTTCAAAAAATTCAAAATTTTGAAATAAATAATAAAATTTTGAAATGTACATAGACACAGCTGATAAATCCAGACAATAGTTGTCCGGCCGAAGGAAATTTTGGAATAGCCAATGACTGTTTACGATTTTATTATTGTCGAAAACAAGAAAACTTTTTGGTGGCCCTCCTCATGAAATGCCCCGATGACTTTCACTTTAGCCAAGGTCTTTGTCGGAGGTCAACCAACTTTATTTATGAAGGAGGTCAATTGGAGGTCACTTGTCCTCAAAAATTGAGATTAAGATCTAAAGGGAGAGGTTCAAGAGCGGGATTGGCAGAGACGATGAATGATGACAAAATTTGGCACACTTTGGGCGTACCCGTACCCCGTCCATTTTATCACATGTTTGTCGAAAATTAAAATGCTAATCAATGCTGTAAATTAATTTAGTCATTATTTATTCAATTTAATTTATAAATTAAACTTTTCATCAATGGAAATCATTCTGTGTACACACTCGCCATTTTTTAATTAGTCCACACAATTTTAGCCAACTCATTTGGCACATTCATAATAAATAATTTAATTGCCTGAATAATTGTTGAAATAAAATAAAAACGAGCAAGCATACATGTTCCAACGACAACGCCAATTAATTGAATTAGTTTTTTTTAAATATTGCCGCCCCATCAAAAAATGCCAGAGAATTTCACATCCAAAGGACCCCAAAGAAATAATTAACCCAACAATTAAACAAACGAAAATAGCAATTAAATTCTTCAGTTTAAATGGCTCCACTTTAATTTGACTCTCCTCCCATTTACGTAAAATTATTTGGTACAATTTTCCCTCTTTTTGACTGTTCAACCAAGCTTTCCCGTCCATTGCCCCCATTTTGTACTCTTCCTCATTAAAATTTGACACAATCCCGCCATCCCGCAATCTCCCTGTAGCAGCGGCGAAATTTTCTGTAAAAATGGAATTCCTCGCTAGAGCAAAACCCACAAAAAAAGTGACGGCTGGTGTCGAAAACACTACTGGCGGCTCATGCGCTCCTATAGTCAAATTGGAGGCGACATTCAACCTCAGAAGAGTCTCCCAAGCTATGCAAACAGTGGCGCTCTCTAGAATGACCGCAGAGATGGAACAAGAGACCGAGTCCTTTTCGTCTAAAAATCGGTCAGCGATTCGTTTAACGAGTCCTGTTTTGGCGGAATAGAAGAAATGAAAGGCAGTTCCTTGCTGGTTATTAAACTTGACCTTGTAGTCTTTCCTGAGGTCAAGTTGGTCAAAATTGTGGGGGACAAATTCGGAGGAGGGGAAGGAAAAGTAGGAGACGAGGTCAGAGCGGTAGCCCGTGCTGATGACGATGATGAAAAACATCCAAAGAGCTGAGATCATTTTAATGGAGTCCGGGATGGTCAAATTAAAGCCTTGATCCAGAGAGATTTGATAGGGAATAAAAATAGCTTCAAATTCCCGCCGTTTTTCTTTTTTGAACCAAAGAGTGAGGTACAGTGTGGCCATGACGGCGAAATAGCAAATGATGATCCAACACCAGGATTGTGGAGAATATGGATAGGTAATGGCTTCCCAATTAATTTCAACGTTGGGAGACCCCGTGATAAATATTTGGGACGACGTTTGAAAAGGTAATACGTCAACGACCCGTGAACGTTCAAATATGGCGCTTGTGATAGTCCCAACATCCGCCTTGTTATAAAGAACGCCTCCAGTGATGCCTGTCCATTTTCCTTTTTTGAGAAATCCAGCCCCCGTGGTCCACGTGATGTGCATCGTGTAGTTAAAATGGCGGGATAGAGCGAGCAACACTTTGGCGTGGGTACCGCCTGAGAAGGAGCCGGCGGGAGTTTTTGTCACAAATGTCCTCAAGTTCGACGCCACCACGCGGATCGGCCTTCCTCTTAGTGGGTTGTGAGACCAGATTTGAGGCACCAAATTTGAATTTGAAATTTCAACTTGACCTGTATAAGATGACGGGTTGTTGACGAAGCTGCCGTTATAAGTGAGGCCCAATTTGAATTTAATTTGATTGAAGATGGCGGGAGTGGTGAGGAGAGCTTTGAGGAGGTGGAGGTGGCCAACGAAAATTAAGCGGACATTTTGAGGCTCACCAAACTTAATTATATTGTCACAGTACTCTAATGCCAATTTTAAATTGGTCAAGGGGATTATTTCTGTGTTCCAGTGTGTTGAATAATGTCGAGTTCCCGTCGAATTTGGATATTTTTCAAAAATGTCATTTTTAATTATAGTTAGTGGAATCATTTCCATTTGTGTAAAGTCAATCAAGTTGTTGAACAATGGACAAGTTTCATTTAATTTTAACAGGGAAATAAAACGAAGAGAAGGTGGTTCAACTTTTTGAAGTGTGGTCAATTTTAAGAATTTGAAGAGATTCCACTTCACATTTTCTTGGAGCGACTCGATTTTTGCGGTACAATTTAAATTGTTAGATACACAAATGAGGGCAATTAACCAAAAATATTTGATTGAAACCATTGTTTTCAAAAATTGAAAAAAACTCTTAATTAAAATTAAGTGGAATTTACTTCTCTTGCCACACTCAGCTAAAATTACTTTTGATTTGTAGAGAGATAATTTCCATTTAATTAATTAAACTAGTGATTGAAGTGCAGTCAATTTTGTACATTCTTGGAAATTATCATGCTCTTCCTATGATGTACAGCTGCCTCTCACAATCAGATTGTGCCCATTTGTTTTAGCAAAATAGCAAAATTCTTTATCACCATCACGCAAAAATAATGTACTACTTTCCCATACAAGCTATTTGCGAACATGGAGACTTGGTTCAATGAAATTACTATTTATTTTTGCCAATTTTTGACCCATAATAATCGCCACATTCTGACAAGGACAAAAAATTTATTTTATTTTTCAACTGGAACGTAGGGTCATGCGGGGCTATTACGTCAGGCTTTTACAGGGTTTGATATATTTTGCAGCGACTGTACTGGCCGCAATTATGGAGATACCGTTTCCAAATTTTCTGTACTTTTAAAGTAACTAATTAACTGCATTCTATCCCAAAGACAACCAATTTTAACAAACTTGGTTCTTTCTAATTAACTAATTAGTCAGTCAAGCATAGTGACGTAATAGCCCCGCGAAATGGGGCTATTACGTCAGGTTGCGGGGCTATTACGACAAGTCTCAAATGTGACATAATCGTCATCATGACACGTCAGAAAATGACCTGGACATTATCTACAGATAAAATAGAGATGACCTGTCCACTTAAAAAACAACTCTTTTTGAAACTCTGTCAGAGAACATTTTGACTTGGTCCCTTTCTTTCGTCATGGGACTTGGTCAATGATCATTTCATGACTGACAAGATCATAGGACGTTAGGGGACCCATTGGTTCACATGATACAAAAAAAATGTAAAAGGAGACCTTCAAACGGGCTGATGACGTAATAGCCCCATTGATGTAATAGCCCCGCGTGACCCTACATCAACTGAAATAAAAGTCGTTTTGAGAATTGAGAACTTTGTTGAATTTCTCATTTTATTTTTAATTGTTGTGTACACAAGCAGTTGAAGAATATTGTGCTTAATTAAATATTTTCTTGGTTAAAATTACATTTATTTAGTATAGTTAAACTGTACTTACACCAAGTTGGCCATATGTTTAATTGTTGGGTTGAAAAAAATTTTCCACTATGAAATTATGTTCATCTTTTAGTCATAAACATTAAATTGTCTCATCTCCATAATCAACTTTCTTAGACAAAATGACCCATCTCCACTTGACCTACTTTTCCTTATAAAAGGCGGGTTTTTTGTGACCGACATTTTCTACATTAGTTCATTAAATACATTCAAAACTGAATGAATTATTAATTAACTTGTATTATAACCTCAATTAATGTAATGAAAAAAATTAATAAATGGAATTTTAACAACAAACTAGTTTTTGGAAACATCAAAAGTCAAAACAGCAAGTGTAAAAGCTAGAAAGTGAGTACTAATTTTAAATTCAAAAAACTGAGCGCCAAATTATTTAAAAAGTGATGCACAAACTCGCGACTTGTTGCAAGACAAAATGAAAGAAATTGGGGGTGGAGGCTCTCTCAAAAGTACGAAACCCGCCCACCCGAATTCCAATTGGTGGAATAGCCCTGGCCATTCGTTTGCCCTCATCCCTTACAAATGCAAATTTGTCCAAATTAATTACCACCAAAAGTTCATTGACCCCTTCCTCTATCTTTTGAGGCAAAGCAAAGGCTTTTTCATACAAGACTGAAAACACGATCACAGCCTCCACTCCCGTGAAGCCATTGATGACGGAAACGGCGGGACTTTGCTGAAAAAATCGAATCCCCGAAAAAACTAAAGCGACCGCCCCCGTCATGTACAGAATTTTAATTCCAAAAATGACATCCTCCTGACATTTATTGAACAGCCGAATGGTCAGAATTTTTTCTTGAAATTTGTGAACCACTTGCATGAAAGTCTCGACTGTCAAGTTAGGATTTCTATAAGAAATAATTATTAATAATTAAATTAGATGAAATATTTATTTCAATTTACCTTAATTGTTCTAGAATGTCGTTAAAGTCAAGTTCATATTTCATGAAAAATAAAAGTTGACTGACAAGCAACTGATACACGTTGCCATTGTTGAATGCCACAGAACCAATTTCAATTGGTACGAGAGCATAGTAAACGTAGTCATTTTTCAAATTTCCCGGCAACGAATTGAACATGAGTTGCAAACGTGACCTGTCCACTAAAAGTTTGAGGAATGCGCCAAATGTCGCTGCCATCAAAATCGGGCCTAACGTCACTGCCAAGAATTCTTGTCGGGACAATTTCCACCAATGACGAGGGCGTGGCTTTGGCGGTGGTGCTGTGACGTCAGAAGAAAAAAAATTAATTTTAATTTAAATTAAATTATTTTATGTACCTTCTTCATTTTCATCTGATTTTTTGGGTTCATTAGGAGGGGAGTTTGAATTGTCATAATGTACATTTTGAGTTATCAAAAAAGTGTCAAAATTTTTGACAAATAATTGGCAAACGGTCAATGCCGCCACAAGCCAAAATCAGGCATCAATTACGTGGACAGGTAATTGACTTAATTTTTTTAGTTTCTTGATTAAATAAAAATTAATCGAGTTTTCTTCTAAAGTTAACATTCTTTACCATTTCAAATTAAATTGGGATTCTTTCTCAAGTTTTGGGACACAACTGAGTGCTCTTGACTTTGACAATGACAAAAAAATAATGACGACAGTATTTACAATTAAAGTAAACACAATTAAAGTTGTAATGTAAGCTGTCATAATTTAGCAATTATATAATTAAGAGTGTAATTAAAGCATTTTGGACAAGATTTTTGGAATTTTGTCATTGTTCGAAATTCGAAAATCTTCGAGTCAATTAAAATACTCAGACTTGCTATACACGACATGTTTTTCCATCGACGATTAAATTTAATTGTGCTGTTAAACTTGATTCGTTACTTGATGGCCATAATTTAGGTAAGTAGCATTCATGGAGGAAAGCACCTTCATTTGATTGTGAAAAAATTGACATGGGAGAATACAAGTACATTATTGTGTTTACAGTTAATTGCGATTTGAAAAATTATGGTGATTGCTACAATTATTTTTTAATGGCGGTTGTTTTGTCAGTTAATTAAAATTTAAGTGCTTGTAGCTTCAACAAGTTGAGCAGTCGGCACACCAAACAGAATATTAAAGATTGGATTCCAAATTCATAAAGTAATTTCAACCAAATTATAAAATACCTGTTAAAACCCCAATTAATTGCAATTAAAATGACATTTAATTTAAAGTAGTTTGTTGACCATTTAAATGTCCATCATTCTATGTACAACATCGTTTTCCATGGTTCACACAAAGCGGGAGAACTATCACAATTTTGTACATTTGCAGAAATTACTGGGAAGTGTTGTAGTTAAAATAAAAGTTATCACTTAATTGCAATTTAAATTCTGTCATTAAATCTCTATCTTCCTTTCAATTATTCCACAATTAAAACTGGTCAGCAGGGAGAAAAAGACATTTAATTAAAAATGAGGGCCCACCTACTTGTACTCCTCCAATTAAGTATTTTCTTGACAGCTAATCATGTTGAGGGTAAGACATTAAGAGTTTATTAATTAAATTAATTGAAATTAAAACCAATTTTAATTACAGGTATACTGACTAGAGGAACATGCCCCGCCACTTGGGTTTCATTTGAAGACTCAAAATGTTACAAATTAATTCAACAATTCTCAACTTGGGATCAAGCAGCCGAGACTTGTGGCGCCCAATCAAATAGCGATGGCGCCCCCACATTTTTAGCCACAATTAAATCCCTGGAAGAACAAAATTTTGTCACTAATTTTATTTTCAGTGACCCCGACATGGCCAACAATGTGTGGCTTGGAGCGCATCGAAATGGGTCAGATTTTGTTTGGCCCAATGGCGAGATTTTGGACTACACCAACTGGCTTGAGGATCACCCCACGGGGGAAGACAAAAAAGATTGCGTGGAACTCGAGTCGGGCTTAGCACGAGAGAGGGAGTCAACGTTGGGAAAATGGCGGGATGTGGGATGCACCAAAGGAAATTGGGTTCTCTGTGAGAGGATGCAGGGTTGAAATTACGACGAAATCGTTGCCTCCATCCTTGAACTGAGGCACCAGGTGGAGGAACAAAATCTGCAATTGACCGCGCAGCTTCAACAACTAAAAGCAAATCCAGGTACTATGAACTACCAAACAATATTACCATTTTTTGTGTCTATAATGTGCGCTTGAGCCTTGATTTTTTAGTTCCGGTGGGATTCGTGTACGTTCAACTGCCAAGCCACCCTGACCCTCAAACTCTTTGGCCTGACGTAAATTGGGCGAATTGGACTGATTGTTATGCTGGGCTCTTCTTCAGGGTTGAAGGAAGCGGTTCGGCGGAATTCAAATTTGGTGCCATTCAAAGTGACCACACACGTCGCATAACCCAATTTGAATTCCAAGAAGTTTATTCTGATGATTATGGTCATTTTCCCAGCCCCCAAAATATTCCGGAAGCCGATTGGAGTGATTGGGGCCGTTCAGGATTTCATACTAATGAGGGAATCGCAGAAGCGCTCCGATTTTATACAGAAGGAGGGGAAGTGAGGCCTAGAAATACGGCTGTCAGAGTCTACGCTAGATGTCTCCAGTGTAATCCTGGTTGTGAAATAGAGCAATGACATTGTACAATTTGAATGACTATCACAGTTACCTGTTAAAATCATTAAAATTGACGAATTAGAATTATGGTCCTAGAATTAAAATAGAATTTTAAATTTGGCGCAAAAACAAGATCATTGCGGTGATACTAAATTTTCTCCGCACCCCGTTCGAGTACATTTAATGTCTTCATGTAAATTAAGGAATTGAATTTATTTAATTTGACAAATTGAAGCCTAATTTTTAATTTACAAACTGTTATCCACCATGACTAGAGCACAGAGCAAGTATACGTATACTTGCTCTGTGGCCTAGAGCGTCTAAATAATTTCCACCATTACTTCATTCATAATTAACTCTTTAATTAAATTTTTAAATGTAGTGGAAGTTGGACTGTGGAACTTTGGTTATTGAAGTGCATAAAATGAAACCACGTGACCCGAAAAATGTGATCGCGGGAACCAAAGCACAAGAAATTAAAGAATCAAAGAAACCAAAAGTTTACTCATGGCGCCAACTTTTGTTGGATAGTTTAATTTTCATTGGAATTCTCGCCTCCATTGTCTGGTACTTCGTAGGTCAAAGGTCACAAAGGTCACTAGAACCAGAATTTGGTCCAAAAGAAATTCAAGAATTGGAAGAACGGGCGTATGTTGACTCTCGCTAAACTGACCAGTCTCGCCGAAGCTGAACGGATTTTCTATGAAACTGTCAAAAATTGGACTGTGTCAAAGGGCAACCTGTACCAGAGTCAAATTCCAACACCAGAAGCGGGTCAATTTATATCCACCGTTAATTTGTAATAATCTTTAAAATTACAACTAAAATTAAAATTGCAAAATTAATTTTCAAAATCTTTTCAAAAGATATTTGCAAGAATATGAAGCGTCATCTGGAAGTTTAAAATCTCGCGGGAATGAGTCGACAAAAGTCATAGAAAATCCGCTAACAATTTTGTTGATGATCCGTCAGGGCCTCGTTTAAGAAAATATAACCGGGTGCCACGCACTCAAAAAGGAGCAATTTTTTTACCAAAATAAGGCAAATTTTTGACAAAAAAGTCAGTTTTTTATGCAAAACGGGCACGTTTTTCTAACACAAATTGGCATATTGCCTCAAAAACTGTCAAAAAAGCTTTTTGTAAAAAATTATTTTTTGGAATAGTAGGTGCCACTTGAAAGGGCAACGTGCCAGCCAGAAGGGCAGGGTGCCACTACATGGCACCTAGTTAACATGTTAAACGAGGCCCTGTGATCCGTCGCTTTACAAATTTAAATAGCCCGCTGAATCGAATTCAAAAGTTGATGTTAAATATCGACAAAATGTTTGAATTTCCTTCCAAAGAAGGTACGGAGAAACTCAATTTAAGTTTTAATTTTTTTGAGAGCTCAACCTTAATTGTAATTAAATTTTACAGTGACTCAAAATTTAAACAAAATTACGATTTATCCTGGATGCCCCACTGATAGAGCGAGAAGAGAGGGAGCTCATCGAATTTTAAGAATTCAACACATTTACAATTTTACAGTTATTGATGTAATTAATTTAAATCCTTTCAATTTTAAAATTCCCACACTTTTTATTTGAAAATAATTGTAATTTAATTTAATTGGAGATTTCTTCAGGGAAATTTGGTTCTATTCAAACCAACGTGAGACTCCCTTTCCAAGTTTGTTTTGAAATTGGTGCCTACGCTCTAGAAAAATCTTATTTTACATTAGCCATTGAGTGGTTTGAATTCCTGGAAAAAAATGGCGGGAATTTGAGAATTGACTTGCTCAAAAAAGTCCAAGAATTGAAAATCCAAGGGGTTGAAAAAGTAATTAAAAATTCTTTAGTCTACAAATAATTTTGTAATGTAAATTGAAATTACTAGCATGACGCCACCTGAACAAATTCAATGAAATTTCCAGACACAAAATACTCTTTTGATCAAAAATTTAATTCGAGTTTCCCCCTCAAACCAACACCACGTCGAACCACGTGGTCCAGACAATTTCATGGGAATAAACATCGCGCCTACAGAATGGTCCAATTTTGGTCACTCTGCACAGGTCAGCCATACCAGAGCGTGAAGAAAAGGTCAAAATTGTTTTGTTGGGAGGAATCCAAAAATGACCTGACCTGGATCATTTGACCCCTCAAAATAGAATTTTTATCCCGCTCTCCTGACATAATTCAAATTTACGATATTTTTGGTTCCGAATTATTGGAGAAACTGGTAAAAGTTAAAATTCCTCCCATTTTGGGAAGATGGCTGGTCGATGAGGAGAGTACGAATGACCCCAAGTCCTATGACGTAGCAAGAATTGACAAAGTTTGTTCGTCAAGGTCATATTCATGACCACAGGATGACCCCGAGTTGACATCAATTAATCACGTGACTTCAAAAGCGACGGGGTTGCCCCTTGTAAATAAATTGGCACAGAATGTCTTTCAAGTCATCACTTACGCTGTGGGTGGTTACGTCATTTTTCACATGAATGGGGTGAGCTTCCACTCAAAATTTTGAAATTTTTTTTTTTTAATTTCTCATTTTATGAAAAAGGATTCGGTTGATCGTCATCTTCACCATCCCAAATCAAAGGGTCCAGTTTTTGCAACTTTTATGTTTTATGGTAAATCCCACTCTCATTATTACAACTAATTTAAATCATGGAGAAAAGCGGGAGTTTTAAAAAATGTCAATTTTTAAATATTGTCAGTGAATGACGTCCCACTGGGCGGTGAAACAATTTTTCATGGGCCTGGGGTCATAGCAAATAAGGTCAAGGGGTCAGCCGTGTTTTGGTACAATTTGTATGATGATGGGGAGCCGGATTTTATGACGTATCATGGGAGCTGTCCAATTGTCTTGGGTCAAAAATGGCGTACGTATTTTTAAATTCATTTTCGGGTATGAGCGCCTTTTTTGAAATGATTTTATTTTTGTTACTAGTGGCCAGTTTTCCAATTTTGTATTACGGCCAATTGGTGTCAAAGAAATGTAGCCTGCGCCCCCGACAGCAAATCAGTACCACTGTCAATGGCCGCCTACCAGCTTAAGATTAAAATCATTTTTAGTTAGTTTATTATAATTATGTTAACTTTGTTATTATTAAAAATTGGGACAATAAATAATCTTTGTTATGTTAGGATTTTATTTAATTATCGGACATGAATTTTAAAAAGGATTTGCACCGGAAGTAAAATTTTGTTTTCAATTGTTTTCCATTTAATTAATTTAAATTGATTTCATTTTAACAGCGCAAAACTGGTAGAGGTACTTCCCACTTCCGCATACTCAAAATTTGATTTGACACTTTTAATTTACTTTAGAATCAAATTAATTAATTTTGTTTACTAACCAAGGAGTGGCCATTAAAAATTTACTTGGTTATAAAACAAAGTGAATGGGCTTTTTTTGTATTTGTATAATTTTCACAACAAAACTTACTCGACTTTTGTCTTCTTTTCTATCCATTTCGATTTACATTTAACTTAAATGACAGTTAACAAACAGAGTTATTTAAATAAAATGTTGACTCTGAAAAATTTAAAGTACAATTATACTTTTTTTAAACTTGGCGCATGGCTTCAAATCCTCCCCATCAGAGTTCATCCAATGGATGGGAGGATCGAGAGGGAGAGGAGCCCCTGGAAATTATCCATTTTTTATTTCTGGTTGAGTGTGACTTATTTGAATAATTTGTACGTCATTTTTCGCGCCATCCAATTTTTTCTTTTCACTGAGCACACAAAGTCTAGTTTGATTTATCTTCAGCGCATGCCTGCTGTCGTCATCGCCGTCGTTTATTTTTCAGTGTCTTCCGTCTTTGCACGAGAAATTTTTGTCAGGAATTTGAATTTGACCGTCAAACTTTTTAATTGTTCTCTGGTTCCTCAAGGTCATTAAATTTTTAAAATTTAGTTTGGTTTTTTAAATTGACAATTAAAATAATTATTTTGATCGGAATTCTAGATGATTCCAATCCTTCTGAAGACAGTCCTGCTTCTAGTGATGCAATTGAGCTCCAGCCGACAAAAAAGAATGATGGAAAAGTAATTGACAAAATAAAGAGTCAAAAGGTCAACAGAGGTCATCGATCCATAAAAGAGTTTCTCATATGTTATATCTCACTGGCCCCAATTGGTGCGCTGTTTATTTTCCCCATATTGTACGTAATTGATTCTGCTTTGCCAGTCCTCATTTTCTCTATTTTTGAGACCACCTGGGGCCTTGACCCCATGACCTTTATTCTTTGTCTGATTTATAATTTGATTCTCCACGTCGTCACTCTTTTTTTCTGTGTGTTTTACGTCTATTTTGTTTTATATTTTATTCATCTTCTTCTCCGGAATATTCAAAATGAGCTCGGAAGTATTCAGTAAGTCTTCCATTAAAATTTTTATTAAAATAAATTAATAATTTTTTCAAAATTCAGTATTGGGACAGTAGAAAAAAATCTCGGAATGGCTCGCCTTTTTCATTTGGAGCTTCGTTCCTTCAACAACATATTTTCGACGTGTGTCTACACTTTTAAAATTCTTTGTATAACTTTCACCGTATTTGGCGGGTTTGCTTCAATCCGCCTTGGGTCACTCAACCCACCATTTGCCATCATTTTTTGTTTTTTATGCCTTGGTACGTCTATTGTCTTTGTTGGAATGTTTAATTCAGCCTTTACCATCCCAGAATTCTTGAAAGGATTCAAAACTCAAATTTTGGTCGTGGCGAGAATCCAACAGGGACATTTTTACACGGGAGGGATGACCCGGGTCAGTTGGGAGGGGTTAGTGAAGAGGAGGGTAAGGCCTATTCCGGTGATTGGGATAAAATGTGGGGGGTTCTGCTACATGGAAAGGGCCTCTACTCTAATTTTCCTTGGATTTTCATTCCAACAAATTATTTCTATGCTAATTGCGTTTTAAATAAATTAAATTGTAAATAAATTGTTCTAATTTTTTGTTGATTAATAAAATTAATTGCCTTATTTTTAATTGGCAAACACATTTTAGGAATTTTTGGTGGATTTAAAAACAAAATGGAAGACGTGAATCATGTGATAGTAATTTAATTATGAATTATTGTTAAAAAACTCAAAAAATAATTTAAATTGATTAACAAATTTTTGAAAATAATTTGAAATTAAGTCAGTCCAATTCCAATTCTGATTCTTTTCTGGGTAGTCCATGACGGCCATTTTTGAACTTACCACGTAAGAATAATGCACGTGGTACGGTTGATTGTTAGCCATGTTGGTGAATATTTGTAAAATTAATTCAGTTTTTGTACCTTGACCTGAATTGATGACCTTTAGAATTTCTTTTGTTGTGACATTCTCATTGTAAAAATTGTAGCCACTGTACTCCAATACAATTCCAGGTCCTTGAATTTTCCCTCCATTGACATAAATTTTAAGATTGATTGGATCATTAAATAAATATTTTTGACCCAGGGGGTCAAACAGGGCTAGAAAATTGTGGAATTTTCCTTTTCCGGGCATTTGTGAAGGGGAAGCATATTGACGGACTTGGAGTTGAAATGCCCCTGCTGGGATTTGAACCAGTGTCTTCACCATTTCGGTACTGTTCATTGTGCTGTTGAGCCATTTTTCAATCGTCTGACAACTGACATTCTTGCCATTGCATACCCCGCAGGCGTCTGTAGAAAATTTTTTATTAATGGCAGTTGTTGCGAATTTTAAATTTTCGTACCAATTGATTTTCCAGAACTCAACACGTGATCACAACCAGCAGGGAGACATTGACCGTCGACGCAAATGTCAAAATTGTTTTTGTTACCCGGGTCACATTTTGTGCCATCGATCAAATTTTTGTTCCCCAATCGGAATAAAGAGCGCGGATTTTCTTTGTTGAAACACAACAATTTACATCGCTCATTCATTGGAACTGAAACAACAAAAATTTTGGCGGTTAATTCAAAAGTTAATTATTTTCTCAAAAATATTATTATTTAATTACAATATTGCAAGATATGGGTTGGAACAGCAACCCATGTGACATTTTCAGGGACGCCGGGTTCATTCAAATTATTTCCATTAAATTGACTGCACTGCTCTTGTCTCCAGTTCATTTCATCCTCAACACCCAAAGGGCAGTCCATCGTGTTACAGGATTCATATTTTATACGGTCACCCAAACAAAATCTATCAAAATTCAAGGTCAAAGGTCAAAAAGTCACTTTTACACAAGTTTTGACTTACTGGCCACCATTTTTTGGGGTAGGACTATCACATTGTCTCCTCGACTTTCGAACTCCTCCCCCACAGGCGCCAGAACAAGCGTCAAATTCTGACCAAGTGCCCCAACCTCCATCCATCTTACTTTGACTCGAGGTCACATTTGTTGACCTCTCAACACATTGTCCTTTGAGGCACCATTTCGACTCCATTGCCATCGACTCCGTTCCGTGTTTACCACATGGAGTCCCATCTGCTACCAGCTTGTGCCATACGACGCAGCGCAGAGCTGGAATTACAAAGGTGCCATGTCAATAGTGTATAGTTCCGCGCACTGCGCACTGATGGCTGAATTTGAATTATCTTACATTCTAGTGTCTCTTCTGGACAGACCAAAGCTTGACAGTTAACTTCTGGGCAGAGTAAACCTAACAAAGAGTCCTCTACTGAGATCACCTCTTGACCTGTAAATAATCGACATTGGTCAGCCATCCCATAAACTTGACCTGGGAGGGTTGAATTCTCTGCATCTTCAAAGAATTTATTTTCAAGACAAGCTCCACCTCCATTGCTGTAACACAAAATAAAAATTGCGGTTCAAAAATATTTTACAAGGTCAAAGGTCAACTAACTTTAAAAATTTGGCCAATTCAGTCTTGGAACAATGCGACCATTCCCAAGGATTCCACTTGACTTGATTGCTACTACTCATAATATTAAACTGCTGGCTTTCAGCGCCAGAATTTGAACAGGCATCACCATCATCATGATCTAAACCATGCAAATGACCGAGCTCATGCGCAATAGAAAATCCCGCTTCGAGTCCATTGTCTTCCACAATCAATCCGCTTCTCCCCTCCATACAAATTCCACCAACATGAGCCATCCCCGCCATCATGCAATCATTTTCATCACTATCACAAAGATCGCGTCTAGTTAACAAAAGCGCTGTTTTATTGTCGTAGTTTTGGCGCCAATTCAAAAATTCGACCAACAACTCAGCCGCGTCTATAGCCTCTCCTCGTTTGGGGAAAGTGGAATTATTTTCTAGGGTCGTGACATTAAATTCAAAATCAAGCGTCATGATTTTTTCCAAAGAAATGTCGATAGATTGGCCAATAGATGGATCGTGGAATATTTTTTGGGTGATGGAAATCAAAGTTTTTACGTAATTTTC
Organism: Arrhopalites spinosus; assembly: GCA_034700945.1. NCBI lineage: Eukaryota > Metazoa > Arthropoda > Collembola > Symphypleona > Arrhopalitidae > Arrhopalites > Arrhopalites spinosus. Next base: position 17,062 of record JAQIVZ010001669.1, read on the forward strand.
GAGGTCATCTTGATGGAACAAGGTCATTGACTTTTCTGCCACAACGACCAATTGTATAGTCAGTTTTTTACTAGTCGAGCGGCGGGGTCGATTTAAATTTGGCGCTGGCACTGTGTCAATTATTTCGTAACGTTTGGGCTGCGACTCTTTCAAGTTAATTGAGACCATGTGACTTTTAATAAAAGAAATGCAAATTGTGAGGACAATTAAGACACGTAAATTAATTGCAGAAATGTTGGCCATCTTGTCAATTTTAATTTGCCAAAAATGAGAATGACTAGAGAAAATAAATAATTTTATAATTGTCAATTACTGACAATGGTATGCAATTAAATTAAATGATGTTGAAACATGTTTAACTAATTATTACAAGGAGGCCAGAGTAGAGATAAAAAAAGCGGAGAGGATGAGGATTGCAAATTTGGTTGCGATTAATCTTGCCATTTCCTTTCAATTCCAAGAATTTGGCTAATCTTTATTTTCTACTAGAGCCCCGATAATGGCATGAACTCATTTGGAAAAACATTTAAATACTAATTAAAAATAGCTTTAAGCATGGGTTAAGTTGAACTTAAATTAACGTTTTTTATTTCTCAATTTTATTGAATAAAAGTTTTAACGTCGATTACTACAACACAACAAAAGAATTCAAAATAACTTTCAAAAATTATGAAATGGTCATGAACAAATATGAATTGGTAATCAAAAATTCAAACTTCAAAATGGTCAAAGTTATTCATTGTTCGAAGTTAATCGAAATGCCACAGCTCGATAGTCACCAAGACGAGGGAGTTTTCGAATAATTTCTGAAGTTTCCCTTTTGGGGTCATACCGTTCCAAAGTTGAGTCCTTGTCCCCTCCCGCCAGATAAATGAACCCATTGAACTCCACAGCGGCTGTCATAACAAGATCAAATTAAAGACTCAATTAATTTTTAATTTAATGTGTTAATTTAATTAAAGAAAAAATATTAAGCTTACAGAAAAATTGCCGCTTGTTTTTCACTGGCATGCATTTGAGCCACTTTTTCGTCAAGGGATCATACACTTCAACGGTGTTCAATTTTTTAAATGGTGAGCAATAAGTAGTGCCTCCTCCAAAGACAAATAATCTGGAGTCGCAAAAGACGGCAGCGGGAGCGAGACGGGATGAGGTCATCTTTGGAATTATTTTCCATTCAGGATTTTCCTGGTTAAGGTCAAACTCCTCAACCACGTTACTGGCCTTTGCATCCTTCACAGGTGATGGGGAGAGTAGGCCACCAACCTTTAATTGATTTCATCCATCATTTAATTAATACACAGGGTACTTAACTACAAACCTATTTAAATGACAAGTTATTAAAATTAATTACCAAATAGATTTTGTTGTTGAAGGTGGCTACAGCTGCATTGTCCTTCATGCATTTCATGTGTAAAATTTGTGTCCAACGGGCGTTGATGTGGCCCATCTCAACATTTTCAATGGACAATTTTTCTACAGCGTTCATCACATCAATATCCTTACAGCCGCCGATCTAAAAACGAGACAATTAAAATTAAATCTTTTTTTATAAGTTTATTAATATTTTAATATCAATATAACTATGATTAAATGTTTGAAATGCATTTACAGCGTAAATGAAGTTATCGAGGATGACTCCATGGAAGTCACATCTCCAGTCAATCATTTTGGGCAGTCCGTTGGTGGTCCATTGTGTTGGGTTTGTGGACAAGTTCAACATTTGAATTTTGTTTGACTCGTCTCCACTGTCCGGATTGTTTTTCTCGTAGTTCAGTTTACCGCCAATAAAATAAAGTTTGTCGTTTGAATACAAAATTTCCCCACGATGAACTTTCATGGGACAGTCAGCGACCCGTCGGGAATCTCCAGTCTAAAAAAATTAATATTTGAACAAATTTTGTTGCGATAAGATTACAGTACTCAGTAGTACTGACAGTAGTTTATAATAATTAATTAATTAATTTTACCTGTAAATTATGGAGCCAAATATCCGGTGCCTTCTTTGAATCATTTTGTATGAAATAAGCCAAACATTCTTCATTTTGTACTCGACGCACTGGTGATGGAGGGACAGATGCCATGACAGTATTTTTAGTTCGTGCATTAGCCTCAGTATCAAAATCATCACCATCATCATCATCGGAATAAATAGCTACTCGACTTTGTGGCCTCATCTTCTCTCTCTGGTTGCTCTTTGTGGACTCGGTACTACTACTACTCCCATTACTCTCTGTGACATTTGACTTCTTAGCCGCTGTCGAATTATCATTGACCTGGGGTCTCTTTCTGGTGTTGGGTAAACTTGGAGGAGTAGAATCCTAACGCTCCTCATTGACATGTGTCGAAGTCCCACTATTGTTCTGTGAAGAACCCCTTTCAACTTTGAGTTCCCTTTGCCCGGAACCATTTCCGGACGTTGAACCTGGTACTTCAGAAATAATAACAATATCATCATTGTCTGGCTCGTCTTCTTTGACAATAGCTTTCATTGACCTTCGTCTGTTGAAAATATTACGGAGATAACGATTGAAAAACTTGTCACCCTCGACATTTCCAGAAATGATGGAATCATCCACAAATACTTGACCCATTGTGACCTCCTCCAACTCCTCCCATGCGAGTAGCTGGACTAGGGTTAAGAATTCGGATAATTTATTGTGGTGAGTGTGGATGACCCATTTGTGGAGACTTTGAAGAATTTCATTGGTGGTGGGACAAGCTCGTCTACGAGGAGATTCAATTAAAGTCTTGAGCTACAATCAAACAATCAACAATTAATTCATAAATTTTATTACTGTAGTTAATGTTATTTTAAATATTATTAAATTTACCTGAATATCCGTCAACTCCAAAAACTGTCGGGTTTTAGAGACAGCAGAATAATTCTCAAAAATAAATTGAGGACCGGACAACTCGACAGAATTATATTGGTTGCCAAAAATCCAAAGTTGAATGCAATTTTCAATGAAGTTTTTATTTTGAATGAACTCCAGACAAAATTTTTCCACTTTTTCCAAACCAAGGATTTTTGCTCCAACAAAAATGTCCAGCATTGTCTCCTCATTAATCTCTCCAATGGTTTGAGTGTAGATGAAACTACAAAAGTATATATTTTTCAAGTTATTAATTACACTTTCAGGTGTGAAGAATAATAAAATGTGTTATTCTTCTACTTTAAATTTATTTAATTTTTATTACTCGATGAAAAAGCTGAGCGTTGGTAGTGGGATACTTGATATTGTCCAAATAGATTTGGAGGGATTCTCTTCGAAAAGATTTTTAAAGTATGGCGAGGATGCTACCAAAATTAATTTATTAGCATGAATTCCCTCGCCTCCCATTAATTTATCATCGTTAATCCCCCTTAGCTCTACATTACAAAGCCTTTTGTCTCTGCAAAATAAACAAGTTTTGTATTTTAATTTGGTGTCATAAAACGGAATAATTAGTATTATGAATATTTAAATACTAACAAAATAGACGCTGTAATATAATCATTAATCACAATTTTAAAAAATATACAAAGTTTTTATTACCGTCTCATCTCACTCAGTCTTCTCACATAATTCTCCAATTCTTTCACTCTCTCACTCCCACTTGACTCCATAACTAAATTAACTACGAATGGGTTCAAATTCAATTTTGATAAACAAGACAAATTGAAGAGAAAGATAACAAAGTTAAATAGAATTAAAATTGGAAAATCAAAATTCACTAGAGGTAGAACTAGGCTACCCGCTGCACGAGAGATATAGAGACACTATATCCTCATAGTTGCTGTGTAGTTCTGGGTTTTAGTCTGAATATTAACGGTTTACATGCAACCGGCTTCAGAGTAGTGTCAACGACTGTTCTCTTGATTTGACGCTTTTTTGAAAAATTTTAAATATTGAACTGATAGATATTGACCTCCTGCACATCTTTAATTGTTCAGAAAAATTTACTGACCTCTCACTTTATTTTTATAAAGTCATTTACAAAAAAGACCCGGTATACTTGACCACAGCGTTCAAAGATTCTACAAAAATTCAGAGAGACAGAGGAAAACACAATAAACAAGTTTGGTGCTTACGTGACCTCATACTATTCAACGGTATGACTTCTATAGAGTTCATAATCTTGTTTCGCTTGAGACAAGAATGGGCAAGAAGTCTTGGTTGAAACTACTTGGAAATAAAACCAAGAATTTCTTGGACCCAAAAAAAACCAAGATTTTATAATTATAGATATAATAGTAATAATATTATTATATTATTATATTGTTATAATATAATAATGATATACAGTAATTACTATTTTGCCGTTTTCCAATCCATTTTTCATACTACAAAGTTCGGAATTTTTATGGGGTCACAACGTATGAGTTGTGGCAAATTTAATGCCCTTTCTGAATATGCCCATCATGGTTGAGCTAAGGTTGGGCCCCACGATGCTGCCACCCATGCTAAAGACAATGCTTCCACCCATACTGCCACCCATCTTAAACTTTTATGCTGCAGTGAATAAATGTAATTTATATTGAAATAAAAAATTATGAACTATTAATTCATTAATTATTTTGATGAAGAAAATAAATACAATTGTTGGGAAATAAATTATTTGATTGATTTATTTTCTTCTATTGTGGTTGAAATCGCACAAAACTATATTAAATGATGGAAGATGTCAAACTCCAATTTTACAAAAACCAGGAAAAACTCTAGCGGCATCACGTAAAAATAGGCCAAACTGGTCACCACGATGCCGCCGCTCCCTGTCAGTCCTGGCTTTCAAGAAGTGTTCCCTGTATAAGTATTCACCTTCAAAAATAAATTGCATGGTCATCAGTTCATGAGCCACATAATCAAGAGATTATTCATAAATGGTTTGTTCATAATCTTATAAGAATTATACCTAGGTACATGTCCAGTTTGGCCTCACCAATAAATCCTTTAATTTTTCCTTTTACTAGACCCCAACGTCTCTCAATGGTGTTTGTATAGATATTGCGGTTATTAGGGTCAACGAATTCGCGGGAGTAGTTGATAACATGATGCTGAAATCCACCACGGTTGGGGTCATGCAAATTAAGGTAAACTAGCAGCATCATGCATAATAATTGATCCCGGATGAATCCGATGTTGAATAATGGGCCATAATGTCTCCCCCTTCCTATCTGGAACGACTTGTGAAAACCCCTCTCTTGTCTCCCTACATATGTCTCCAAAAATCCACACGTGCTCGGATGCTAACACTCTTCCCCTATAATATTTTCGGTGGGCTTTGTGCGATTCATCAATTTCAACCGTCAGTCCAGGACCGCCAATTGAAATGTCATCAATGGCTGTTATGTGATCACAAATTTGCCGGCATAAGCTATACCATTCAATTGCTGTCTGTTGTGATACTCCTGTCTGATCAGCTGCAGACGTGACGGGCACCTGAAAAGCATATTTTAAAATATCGGCAATCAGTGTTGTGAAAACAAATGTAACTTTTATGTCCTTGACCTTGTCCCAGACCAGGGTCAAGGAAAAGTATTTTTAAATTGGCAATTAGTGCAATAGTGCCGGAGGTCTGGGTGAGAGGTAGTGTCAAGGTGAAGGATCAACGTCAATCACCGTGTCACGTGGGTCGGGGAAATCCCGGTCACAATGCCACGTGAGCCAAGGTCAGCCTCTGGAATTTATTTCTAAAAACCCATCCTCAAGCCCATGCACAAAAATAAAATAAAATCTACCTCTAAAAACCATTGCAGCATTAATTCCAGAGCTTTGGTGTAGGAAATTCGTGTTCCCTCAAAAACAGTGTTGCTCGTCACATGACCCAAATTTTTACAGGAGCCGCTGCACCGCCACCGGTATGGACATTTCTTTGTCGGCATTTTATGGAGATACAGGAGTGCTCCCCAGTTGTCACAATTTGGCCGGCTCTCAACGTCAATTAATTTTGAATGGCAAATGAAACTGAATGCAGCTTCATCATCACAAACGAGACGAGAAAATTTTGCTAAGCCAAATCCATCTCCAGAAAGCAAGTTTTCGACCTCCACTGTAGTTAAAACTGGCATTGTTAGACCAAAGTTGGTCAATTTAAAAAAGAATAATTCAAAGAAAGTTTGTGAATTTGGTCGTTTTGAGCCCAACTAAAATAATAAAAGCATTTTAAAAGTTCATTGTATTGACCATTACTTGCCGACTACCTCAAAACTTAAAAATTCCATAAAACTGAAGTTGTTGGAAAATATTTATTTTTATTCAAGAGTGGGGGCTGGGGGGTGGAAAAGGCGTTATTTAAAATGCTCCATGGGTATCAACGAAAATACAATAATACTCTCTGCATGAATATAGAAAATACAAGAATAAATTCCAATGTCCTAAAAATACAAGTTTGTCGTTCCTCGCAAGTACCTTTTTTTGTAAGCCAAATCCCAACTCTCTAACGCCTCTTGTCATTATTTTAATTTCATGCAAAGTACAAGTTGAACTTTGTTACATGAAATTCAAGACACAATAGCTGAGACGCCCTTTGGCACTTAAAAGTCATTCGTCATTCAATGTGACGAAACTTTTTTACTTTTAGAGGGGGAATGGGATCCTGTTTCTAAAAATGTCAAATGGGCACAGGTGGAAAAAAATAGATCACGTCATGTTTATGCAAATAGTTCGAAAAAATGACAAAGGATTAAATTAAAGATGGTAAAAGAGACGCGAAAAACATTTTCTGTACAAGTTGAGCCCACGAGACACAGAGATGAATTTGGAAAGGTAGGCCCATGAATGGAATCTGCGACACAGGAACTAGCGAGTGACTGCTATGTGGATGAAATTCAAATAAAACTAATTGACCTTTACCATGGCACAATAAAAATCAACTCTCCCATTGTCCTTTCCATTCTTCAATACAGAAATTGACAAGACAAAGTCCAGGCCACCGCACAACATGGCTCATTTGAAAATTGTTTAACTTTTTTATATCTCTTAATTTCCATTGGCATGTACGGCCCTTTGTCATCACAATGAAATCTGTCGTTACTCCTCTCCTCATTGGAATTGTTCACTGCCATGCCAGTGCATTATATTTAAATTTATTGGAGATTATAATCCACCTCCAATTTTTTTTATTCCGTTACATGGCAATTTTACAAACTGGTCAACGTGGATCAACGTGAACCTTGATCCACTGCATCAGCTAGCGATTAGTCAGCCCATTCCCTTTCTCATTATTTTTAAAAACATTCCTTCTTATTTCATTGACATTAATTTAAATCCCAATCTAGAATGCAACGTGGGTCCCATTAACAAAAAACTAAAATCCTCTAATTTGAATTAATTAAATTGACACAGATGAATTGAATTGTTTTACCTGTTTTGGGTAGAAGGGAGCCTGGAGTGAGACGCAATTGAGGGACAAGAAATTGCAGATGCAATTGCATCTGTTTTTAAAAACTCCCAAATGCCATCCATTGTTCCCACGAGTATGACAATCGTCCCTCTCCTCCACCACTTCCGGTTTTGAAACTGACTCGGAGTTGTCCGGTTCAAGTCTCGGATCCTCATTCAATTTGTCCAAATCATTGGCAGATGACCTGGAGATGGTGACGTTATTGTCTTAGTGTCTGCTGAGTAATTCAAGCAGAAATTATTTGCAAACAAGGAATTTGGGATTGCTGTGCAATCATCACATTGTGAGCACATGGATATGAACTTTTGTATCACAAAGTTGAATTAAAATCAAAATGTTTGAAGGTGAGTCTGACCAGCACAATTAAATTTCCACATGCTCCGCATGTGCAATATTTGTAACCAATATAATTCACAATTAAAACTCCATTTAGTGAGGGGAAGATAAGACAAACTGCTCAAGTGCCATCACTTTTGGGCTTGTAGTTGATCATGTAATCGGGCGACAAAGATATATGCTATACATATATCATTGCAACCAATTTTATATATGAACCATTTTTGGATTTAAGTGCTCAACTCATCCCAGCCTCTCTATTCATTTTTCATATTTGCCCATTCTCCCATCGACACGAGTCGAGTCGAGCAATAACATTATGACGAGGGACGACAATGAAAAAAACTCTCAGACCCAGTTTATGCTCTCTCATGCTCATAAAAGTTAAAATTAGGAATCTGTCTCACTCCATTGTCAATTTCACTCCCCCTCCTCTGTAGTCACTTGGACATTTGAATAAAATTATATATTAAAAAATTATGCAATGAATGAGTGACTGAAATGAATTAAGCAACATTCAAAGAATGTTGCCCTGTCTACATAAGAACATGTTCTGCTGTATACAAAAATGTTGCCCGAGTCTAGTTTCCAGAAATGTTGCCGGAAATGTTTGACAATTTAAAATGTAAACTATATATCATATATTCAAGACTCCAGTGGGATAGAATTAGTATTATTTGTATGGAGTTTGACTTGACAAAGTCGATACATATTGTTGATGCTCCTGGTGGATGGACAAGGGTTGAAGTGAGAATTGGTCCACGTGATTTCACCTCGTTGTGACCTTTGTCCAAAAGCATGGACCCTTTTGATTTTTCTAGAAATCCTGAAAAAGATTCTACGCTTTTACAAATTCCATACTGTCTTGAGCGAAGGTATAAGACATTCTACATGTCACTACACTAAAAGTCGCTTGTATCACAAAAGAAGGTTTTTTACATGAGAGACTGTGTCAAAATATTATTCAAAGGGAAAATAAAAAATACTTTTCCAATGGACGATTAATTAAAAAAATAGAAGTTCCATTATAAAAATTGGAAAAGTCCATTAGCGGGATACCCAACATTTGGAAAAATCATTTTTAAAAATTTAAAATTTTTAAGATTTTAGAAATACATTTTAAAATTATCCACAAACGAGTCAAAAATTTAAAAATTTAAATTTTAAAAATTTTAAATTTAAAAAAATGATTTTTCCAAATGTTGGGTATCCCGCTATTATTTATTTCCTAATTTAAAAAGTAATTTAACGCCAAGTCTCAACCGTCGTTTATTTCCTGAAATTCAATTGAGGGGGTTTTAAATTGCAAAAATGAATTGTTCAATTTGACTGGACGTTTTGAAGACAGAGTGCGTTCGTGTGGACGATAACAGCTGTGTCACACACCTTTTCCACGACCATTGCCTAAATATATGGGGTGCTGAGGTCCGTGACATGAGAAATGTGCAAGGACATGAGTGTCCACTGTGTAAGCAACAGGGCCTCGATTTAATGGAGGGACTGAATATTCATGTTCCCGATATAATTCACCCGGCAATTCCGGTCGCTGAAAACCCGCCCCAAGATGCCCTTGGAACCATTCCGTTCAACAAGGACCAAGTGGTAAGCAGTACCCTTGACATTTTGCCACTACAAACTAGACTATCCTTCCCCCCGGCAATTGCTGAGGCAAGTTATCAAGCAACCGTGGACGCCATATTTCAGGGTGTATTGAAATTGGCTCAACAGAGGGCAGAATTGGACAATTCAGGGATACCACTCAAAATGACCGATGTGGTGAGCAGTGTGCTGGAAATTGTGCCAATCCAAATTCGACGATTCTTCCCGACGGAGATAGTTGAAGCAGCCTGTGAGGCAACTGTGCAAGCAGTATTTCAAGGCGTCTCAAATTTGCCTCACCAGGGGACATCCCCTATAGAAAACTCTGAGCACATGACAGCTGGTGAAAACATTCCTCCCGTGATCTACAGAAATGAAATTCCAATTTTTCACGGGCTTGAAGACCATATTCTTGATAACCACGATGAAATTGAAGAGTATTCTCAGGGGGAGGTAGACATGACGTATTTTGACTCTGATGTTGGCAATAATCTTTTAAATGGTAGATACTAGTTTATTCATGTATTATTTTTAATAATAACTAATGTAGTGCTATGACGTTTTGGCTGTTACATATATTTATTTTAGATGTGCCGGAATTTCAACCCTATGACGAGGAGATGCAAAATGATGGAGTCGAGTTTCCATTTCTTGAGGGTCAGAAATTATTTCAACCTGCGATCCAGAACTTGCCGGAAAAATTGGCCTTCACCTGTCCCATTTGTTTTCAGAAATTTATTCAGACATCCGCAGAAAGTCGGCACATGGAAAGTCATGGTCCTCGGCTTACTTGTCCTTCGGATGGATGTGGTTTCACGTTCACAAGAAAGGACACGTTGAAAAAGCATTGTGAGAAATATCATTGATGTAACTTTGTAATTGTGCGATTTCAACCACAATAAAAGAAAATAAATCAATCAAATAATTTATTTCCCAACAATTGTATTTATTTTCTTCATCAAAATAATTAATGAATTAATAGTTCATAATTTTTTATTTCAATATAAATTACATTTATTCACTGTAGCATAAAAGTTTAAGATGGGTGGCAGTATAGGAAATTTATCATGGGTGGCAGTATGGGAAATTTATCATGGGTGGCAGCATTAGGATTTAACATGGGTGGCAGTATAGGAAATTTAACATGGGTGGCAGCATGGGAAATTAACATGGGAAATTTTTTGGCAACCTTGGATGATTTGGAGGTGGAGATTTGGGTGGCAGTATGGGTGGCAGCATTTGGTGGCAGCATGGGCTTTATCATGGGTGGCAGCATCGTGGGGCCCAACCGTAGCTCAAACCCCATCATTTTAAAAATATCCATTCGTTTCAAAGTTACAGGTCAGAAAGAAAAAACGTCACACAAATTGTGGTCAAAATTATTGAAATGATGGTACTTTTTTACATTTTGCCTTGTAACTTTGGAACGGGTCAACATTTTTTAAAATGATGGACATATTTGGAGAGGGCATTAAATTTGCCACAACTCATACGCTGTGACCCCATAAAAATTCCGAAATTTGTAGCATCAAAAATGGATTGGAAAACGGCAAAACAATAATTATTTTCCAAACAAACTTTCTTCATTGGCGGAAATGACCTATGTGCAATGCTTAAGGTATAGCACATAAGTCATTTTACCTGCAAGCCAGCGTAATATTGGTTTGATTTCGGAACCAAGATTTTTCTTGGTTGTGCTTGGTCCTTGAACCAAGCACCAAGACACCAAGAATTATGAACTATAGACTTCTATCTCAAGTCCAAATCTCTGATGACCTCTATTGCTCACTTGGGGCCCTTTTGTCATATGACCCAAAAGACATAATTGTTTATCATGTTTTCAAAAGTATTCATGAATTTTTTAAAGTTTTTCGGGCGACAGGGGTCAGAGATACAGGTCATTTTGCAAAGGACTCTGCAGAGACCAATTTAAGGGTCACGAACTTTTCTGTCAAAAAAAAAGTTGTTGTAGACATTGTCCTGTTATTTTGGTAAATTTCAGGAACATCGGGCGACAGGGAGGGTCAGGAGCCACTGGACATCCTTGTACCTCCTTGACATTGTGAGTCTTACAGTAGTCTCCTGTCACCGTTGAATTTTATGAGGTCACGCAAAAGGCAAACTTGTTTACCATCTTCTTCTCTGTATCTGTGATTTTTTGTAGGATTTATGAACGTCGGGATCAAGTATGCTAAGACATTTTAGAAATAACCTTTTAAACCCCAAGTGAAGGGTCAATAAATTTTTCCTATGGCCAGGACACGTGCAAGAGGTCAATGTTTGTCAATTTAATCTCATAAATGATGCAAAAAACCCAAAAAATCATAAAAATGATGTTGATTTGAACCGTCAATAGTGAAAAACTTGGGTCAGACCCGTCAACACTGCTCCGCTCTCACTCGTGTATCCCAAGATTTGGCCATTTATTGCCAAATCTTGACAAATTGAAGAGAAAGATAAATCACATAAAATGGAATAAAAATGGAAAATTCAAAATTCAGTTTGCCTCGCAATCTTCCCGCATCTTAGAAATGTCAAGGGTGTCTCTTGGTCACATTAATTGTAGTGCTGCTCTTTGTACAATTTTCAAGCAATTTAATCGACATGAATTTATTTTAATAGTCTTCCACAATTAATTCTAAAACAGACGATAGACGTAACCTATTGAAAATGATGGTCTATATTTTATTCTACACACGAATGGACGCCATTTAAAGTCCCGGCAAAATATGACAGAATCCCGGCAAATAAATAGACACCCCAGCAAAAAAGTAACTCGCCCTGTAAATTAATAAA
>JAQIVZ010001670.1:0-29102 GCA_034700945.1 Arrhopalites spinosus
CAACGAAAGTAGGAGGGCTAGATGTAGAATTGAAAGCTTTACAAAACTGTATTTTTGGATTTTTTCTAGTGCCTGTAATTTAGGCTGTAGGGGGGAGGTGCAAAAGGTTATGTGCCACCCTGTACATTAAATTGTATTTATATTTTGTATTTAAATTAAACTCAATTAAAATGTTTTGTAGGTCTCAAAGGATTGAAAGGAATAAAAGGACTCAAGGCACTCAAACTATTAGCCTTGCCCTTCTTACCAATTCTACTTCCATTTTTGTTGCCACTTCTCCTCCCCATATTGTTACCACTTCTGGCACTTCTTTTGTTGCCGCTACTTCTTTTGTTATTGTGAGTTTAATTTATTTTTACATTTTATTTTCTTATATCTAAATTTAATTTTTAATTTTTTTTTAAAATGTAAAGCATACCAATCCCGATCATCACAATACCAGCTGGAAGGGAATACAATGCCAACTATTTTGTGTCAAATGTTAATGGGACGGACAGTATGAAGAGAGGTTTTGGAAGCATCACCCACACAGAAATTGCCCGGACTCTTTCAGAGGAATATACGAGAATTTTTCGATCTTTCCTCAGTTCTACTGAATGTATCGAAAGAATTTCTTGTGAAGTGAATCGTGTGGCGAGAGACTACAAAGTTGATGGGTGGACTAAAAAGTGAGTAAAATTTATTACTTCTTTTATAAAAAAGAGTTTCTTTAAATTATTCTTGTCAATTAAAATATACAGGGTGGCTGGAAAATTAGCCAGAGTGGACAGTAATCTTCCCACAAGAATTGAGCGGGCTACAAAAGCTGGGGTCAAGTGTAGACGCTTTAAATGTGGATCTCTTTTCTAAACTTAAAAGACAAATCCTAAAACTTTACGACAAAATTAAATAATTACAAACAGACAAAAGACTATACAAGACCTGACGATACTCACAACGGATGGGTGACACAGAGGCTAACTTTGACATTTTTGTTTTTTAACGAAAATTACTTTTACAAACTATTTTTCCAACTTGTGACTGTTTTTTTTAACTGTAATGACGCTTCACTAACTTTGGAAAATTGAGTGTGCCAAAAATTCTCAAAAACCATGATTTTTCATTTCCTCTTCTGACACTTTGTAAGTACAGTACAATTTGTAAGTTATGTTCTGATTTACGAGACGATTCAACAAGTTTGTCATTAATTAAAAACTATTTTAATTTTACACAGATATTTTTTCTCAGGGACAAAAGATGACAATAATGAAAATTCTGAATCAGACTTACGACTGACTTGTTTCACTTACGTAGGACTTGACCTCATTTCTTTGTACTGACAATGACAATAACGTTTCAACTCTATTTCCCAACTTTTTTTGACTGACCTATTTTAATGTCGACTTTTCTTCTGACTTTCACCCGTTGTTGCTAATTTTATTTATTTACTTTAATTATTGTTGAATTTAGCCATATTTATTCATACCAAATGTAAAACTAGTTAATTCCGATTAGATATAAACAAATTATATATTTTGATATTTATTTAATTTATACATAAGTACTTCTATATTTTGTTTATAAATAAAGTATTTTTATAATGTTGCTTTCACATCTTACTCACATCATTTTACAATGGATTTTTTAGACTTGCATAATTTATTACTGTATAACGGCCATCTTCAAATTAGTTGCGCTTTAGCTCCTGTAAAATTTGAAGAATATCTGTTCAATTTTGTCTCCATTGCTACCCAACAAGAGGATAAATCAAAAAAATTCTGAACAAAAAAACCACAAATTAATTTTATCCCATAATGCCCATGGCAAGTAAACTTTTTTTTTACTAAAGCTTCAGAAAAGACCGAAAGTTTACTTGCCATGATAATGCCCACACTCTCGAGCACTCTCCCTCTCCGTTGCTGCTCCGTCTTTGCCAATTTCATGTCGTCACTGCTAAAAAAATGCGAATTACCTATCAACATGAGAAATAACCGCTGAAAAATGACATACTTCCTGTAACAAAACTAGATAATATTCAGCTTTTGTCGACTTCGTAGAGTAATAAATAAAAAAATAGAGAGTCAAGGAATTTAGAGAGAAATATAAAATGAAAGAAAATACTGGTAATAATTGGAATAGTTTACTCACTAAAATAAAGACGTTAAAAGTATGGGAAGCTCAAAGTAAAACAAAAACTCGTGTCCGGCGATTTACACCAGACAAAACAGTCTTTCTACAATTCAAAATTCCTCGAGAAGATGATTCCGACATTTACAAACAAAATTCTCCCAGTGCTTTGAGACAATTAATTACTCTGCAAAAGGAAGAGTTGAATTATGAAGATATGGCAATGATGGAACATGTGGCATCAGACTTGGACAGAACAATGTCTGTAGGTAATTGTACCAATTTTATGCACATAATTTGTAATTTTTAATTTCATCCTACAATATAAAATGACCTTTTTTCTACAGAGAACATTATTGGAGGACCTAAGAAACCGTCAATTCCAAAGGTGAGTCTGTAAATTTTGAAATTAATTTTTTCCAATATAATAATTAATTAATTTGTCTGACAGGAAGTGTGGGATCAAATAGAAAGACTTCCCTCATGGCTCCAATCCATGGTCATTCACAAGTATCCTTCAATTCATGCTCATTTTTCGAGGAGACAGGACATTGTCTCTTTTTTTAGAGCCATAGCCAACAGAATTGATCGAAGATATCGTTCACGATTGAGAACGGGAGGTAATGAAGATGTTTTTGTGATTCGAGGGGAAGGAGATCGAGATTATAGAGAAAATAACCAATTAAATGACTATTCATTGACTGAGGAGGATGTAGTAGCAGCAGATCGAGAGGTAGAGAGACAACTCACTGAACCTCAAATACTGAAGCCTGTACAAAAAACAGCAACTGCGGCTGGCTTACGTAATTAAATTGTTTTTGATGAGATAATATAGAGAATTTTTTACAAATTAATTTTAATTTTAGATGCAAATTGGAAAAAAGTACACAATACAGTAGATGAAGGAACATGGCGTCCTCGTCATGTATCTCGAGCCAATTTAAAATTAAGAGCAGCATTACAAACAAGAGCAGCCTATGGAGATTTAGTCACTGTTGCAGAAGATGAAGATTTACTGAGAGTTGATCAAAGTATGATAGACAGTGATGATGATGAAAATGCTGCGAATCAAATGACCTCAGAAATTTTTGACTTTGACAAAACAATGGAACATGCTGAGATTAAAGTAGAAAAAGATTTGACCAGTGTCAAAAAAGTTACTCAAATGGAGAAACAACAAAAACGGCTGGAAAAGGAAATGATTAAAAGAAAATCCTGTTGTATCAAAAATAAAAACAAACTGGATAAAAAAACAACAGAGAGAAAGTCAACTCGTCATCATTTTTTTGTTTCAAAAAAAGAGAAACGAAAAAAGAAAAGAATTTTATTGTCTCGTGGCTACTATCGAGATTTTAATAGACTTTTCCATCATAATTGTGGTGAAATTCAGTAAGTCGTGAATTCTATTTGAAATTGCATGAAATTTTCTAATAATATGGATGAATTAATAGAAAATCACCATCAAGACGAGAAAGAACAACTCGATGTGATGACAGTTTTCATAATTTTTGTGTGGCCCTAGTCCTTTCCGGTTGGTTTAAATGGCTCATCATTATAATTATTTCTTTGAATGCTATCATGCTCCTTGTTGAGACGAGTGTGGTTGGAGAAGAATTCATATTTGAGATAATGGACCACGTAATACAAATTTAATTTTTGTCAAAATAAATGTTAAATATACTGCTCTAATGGAATTCTTCAAATTCATATTTAACTTTTACAAGATTTTTGTAGCATTGTACTTGATCGAGTTTGCTGTAAAAATTTATGCTCATCCTTATGGATATTGGAAGTCTGGATTCAATATTTTTGATTTTGTCATACTCATCTCATCGCTCGTCAAGGTCCAAAATAATTTACTAATTAACATTATAAAAAAATGTTTAAAATTAAATACAATTTACCTCAATTAAAAATTATATTTTTATCAGTAGACTGTCATGGACTGGACCAATGTAGCTGACTTAAATGTTCTTCGTGTTCTTTTGATTATTCGAGCCCTACGCGTTCTTAGAGGAATTTCTTTGTCTGTTCAACTCCAGGTAAATTAACCCCAAAAAGTATTCTTACAAAAAAAAATTATGAATAATCCCTATGAAAAAATTGAATTGTAATTAAATTGTAGGTTTTAGTTTCCGCCTTGGTTCACACAATTAAAACCCATGCCCTCAGTGTTGTGATATTATTAGTCATTCTTCTTTATTTGGTCTCCATCATTGCTTTCTTTCTCTTTGGCCACCTTCTCCCCTCATATTTTGGAACAGTGGGTCAAGGGATGTTGACCTTAGTTGTATTTCTAACAATTGACGGCTGGACAAATATTCACGAACAATTGGCCGAAGTGGCTGGCACTGGAGGGACTGTGTTTAGTGTAATTTGCATTGTATTGGGAAATTTTCTATTTTCTAATATCTTTGTGGCCATCATTATCACAAATATTTCAGAGGCCACAGACAATTTTCGAGACAAACAGCGAGAGCAACGAGAGACGGTGGTGAGGATGAAAAAAGAGAAAGTTTTTCATCGACAAAAATTGGACTTGCATCAACTCTTTGCCAGACAAAGGACGTCTGCTTTTACAGACTTTTTTTCACTTGGACAACAGTTTCAAACCCTTCTTCGTCATGACGACATAGTGGCCATGACGGATGTAGTCAATTCTCCCTTGTGGATTGACAGTGTCTATCAATCTCTTCTGAGGTCAAGTCATACTTCCAACATTTTAATGAATTTACACCGAGAAGTGGCAGACAATTTGACGGAACAATTTCGCTTGTTTGGAGAGACTAAACATGGATGTACCCCCATTAGAAGAGGACGATTTAAACGTTATATCAATCTAAAAGCTAAACTTTCTTTGATTAAACAAGAAATTTTAAATACTAAAGGGGCTAATGGGGAAAGTCGTACTAGAATTAAACTTCCAGAAGAATAAAAATGAATTTGAAAAAAATGAATTTCATTTTACTTCCTATTGGCATTTTAGTGATATTCATGTTCCCAAATATATTAGAAAATTAATAAATAACTCAAAAGTTCTCATTTTCAAAATACTTTAGGACACTAATCATAATTAGCGATAAATCATAATTAGCTTTAGCTTAGAGCAAGTATAATATACATATGTGTGAATGGATTCGCCTCACATTCTGGTTTCTCTCTTTAGGTTTCACACACAGAGCAAGTATAATATTATACTTGCTCTGTGAGGCGAAACACAGAGCAAGTATATTGTGATACAATAAAGACATTAATTTGTTTCAAATTGAAATGCAAAGAAATAGAAATATTTGTGTGGTTTTAATGTTTTAATTTAAGCTACCCAAAATTCCAATTTAAATAGTGTCCAATTCTTGCTCAATCTTTCTATAAATTGAAAAATCACCAGAGAAGTCAACAGCAATGCATGACCTTAGTTTGCACTTTATACTCTGTGGAAATGTCACCAGCTACTTTGACCAATTTCTCTAAGGATCGACTAATTAAAATGATGTTCATGCCTTCTTTGGCCAATTGTTTAGCAAATTCCAATCCATACCATCAGTCGATCCTGTCACCACTTAAAAAATTATCAAATAAAACAGTTTAATTATTTAATTCCTCAGCTTTTCTCTTAGAGAAATTCTCTAAGCTTAGAACATGAAAAAATTCTATCTACTAATTTATATTAGAGTAGTCTGTAACTGAAAAGTTTTCATGTAACTTACCAGCCCATTTTCCATATTCCTTTACAAAGTTCCTTTTCCTTCCAAAAAGGGGTTCAAAAATATATATTCTTCCAGCTTTTAAGAGAGCTCCACTATAAGTCAGAATTAACTTTGTTGTATAGTACAGGCCAACAATGGCAAGGGCACATTCGATCCTCTTTAAACTGTCCATGATGGATCCAAATAAGAATTGAACAGAGTCAATTGTTCCCAGTCTGCCTTGAAAAGAATTATCCATTATTTCAGATCAAATTAATGAGAAGAGTTTATAATTCAAAAGATGACAAACAATTGTTAGTAAAGAATTTCCCACAATAATGAAATCAAGGATATGATTCTCTATTTTGATAGTCATTCAATAAATTTGTTTTTTAAAGGGATTGGCAACAGACCCAAGTTCTGGTCGACATAATGAGATATTTCTGGGTAAATTTGAGTACCTAGACAATGGTCACCCTGTACAATCATTCATCTTAAAGGTGAGTGTCTTTAGTGTGTGTAGCAGTTATCCCCTTGAATGTTACAATAGTTTTTAAACATTTTGTTTAATTTACAACGTATTTTCAGAATCAAGAGGTGGAAACGGAATTTTCAGAGGTTAAAATTCATGTCGTCTCAAATCATGGAAATCCAGATTTTACTTGTATTTATAGAATTGCTGTACATGGCAAAGAGAAAAAGGTATGTACAATGTGAAAGCAAAGTCTCGTCTGATCTAAATAAATGTACAGCATGAAAACTGAACGCCAATAAAAAGACTGTGAATGAAATATCTACTATCCCTGTTTAATTTAATGACGGCTCACTCCATTCATCACATCATAATTATTTACTTCCACATCATTACTTGTCTTATTAAACAACAACATTTATTTTTCCATTCCATTTTTTAACAATGTATTTTGTGAAAAGCCGAGCTAAATTCAGCCAGATTTTTTCCACAATTTTTCAAAAAAGATTTTGGCAATAAAAGAAAAATCAAAATAAATAAAAAAAACCAGTGTTATCTACAGATGACCTCTTCTCACAAAGTGCTTATATAATTAATAATTAAGGTTGAAGGAAGGTAAGTCTATTGTTAACAATTTTGATACGTTGTAAACCATAACTTATGTTCTACTACAAAGTTTGTAGTACAAACTACTTATACTTAGAACTAAATTGAAATAGTACGAGAACCAATTGTACATGAACTATAATTGATTCTTTAATTATAATAACTTTATAATTGTCGTCTCATATTTAAGTCAAACAATATTTTTCTGCTCACATTTAAAGTTAATGAAAAAGACTTCATAATGCAAAATATGTACTGGAAATCCGCTGATGATCCTGTCCGACTCCGTATTGCTCCTCCAGCTCCAGCAATTTCAAAACATTATTCAACGTTGGACAATTCATCATCATTCAGACAGAGTAATCAAGTTTATGATCCCGCATTTCCGCTGGATGTTCAACCCCCACCTTCATCGGCTGCCCCTTTAAGATGGAATTCATTTGATTTGGAGGCTGAGGAGAGGAATTTGAAAGCCAGACTGTCTTCATCAATACAACATCAATCTAATAGTAGTAATAGTTTTGATAGACATATTGATGATTACTACATGAGAGAAACAAGGAGTGACTCACTGTCAGATCCAAGACTGACTGAAAATGTACGACGTGCTCCACCTTTACAAAATGAGGACTTTTATTTTAGAAGACCACAAAAGTCAGATCAGGATGATGTAGGAATGTCTAGCCAATATCGTATTAGTAAACCCACAATAACGGATGATGATATTCATGACTATCTCGAGTCTCGTCGTCGTCATGAACGAGCACTCATAGATGATTCGGTCCCATCAAGGATGGACAACAGGGAGCAACTCTTCCGTCAACATCGTGATGACAATGCATCCCTCGATTTCTTCAGTCGGACGAGTAGATCCACTTCAATACTGGCTAATAGTAATGAATGTACCTCTACTTATATAAATATAATTTGTCCCTATATTTCCCCATAATTATTATACTGTCATGTTATTATGTACTTGATACCCGTATCCATTCGTGGATATGGGTACGAGTCATTTGACATTTGTATACACGTATTCATTTTCTATATTTACTTATCACTTTAACAATTGTTTCTCGCAAATAAATTTTCTTTGTAACATCTGCATATTTTCAGCTATTGATGATGACAGGTTCAACCAGAGAATGAACCCTGAATCGCATCAACCAAATGTGTCAAATCCAATGGTCCGAATTGCACCACCTGAAAAACCATCATCCTCTCAGTTCATTCATCTTGATGATATTCCAGAGGAAGGAAAAATAGTCGACGTTGATTCTTCAATTCCTCGAGCACTCTTTAGAAGAAAAGTCACTCATGTGGATGGCACCATTGGATTCGCTGGGACTGATGTTTTTTTCCAAACAAGGTAAGTGGGAGCAGCAGCAATTATAAGTATTTCAAATAATGTCCTATTTTTTACCTATTTTGATGTATGTCTTACACTTTTACGTGTCATCTCTATTTTATTTCTATTTATATTAGTTTTCTGAATTAATATATAATACAAAATACTTAGATACTCAAATTATGTAAATTATAAACATACTACAATTTAAATTATTATACCACTATATGCATTCTTTTTTACACACACAGTAAAGTATCAGGATCCGTACTGCCACAAGTAGGAAGTCTAGTGTTGATTAAAGCAGAAAAAATGCACAATATGCCTTTTCAATGGAGTGCATTGTCAGTTGAATTAATCAGTTTGTACCCACCAAATGAAGCAATGATACGATCATCGTCTACAGTTGTGACTACAACTGCTCCTGCTGGACGAGAAAGTGGACAAAATAGAGTACAACAGAATGATTACACATTAGACACCATTCCATTAAATCTTCCAACTATTCCATCTACATCACATGTTCCTCCTCTATCTACATCAACAGAGAAACCTCTGAAATCAATTTTAAAGAATAAACCACCTCCACCACCAATCATTTCAGCAACACGAGGTGGAACATGGAGAGCTTCTACTCCAAGTCCAAAACCCAATGAAAGTCCAGATATAATCTTTGAAAAAGCTATCATAGATAAAAGAAAAAGATCACCATCCCCTAGAAATAGAAGGACTGGCAGATCATCAACTCCAACAAAATCTCGTTCCAGAGGAGGAGAAAGGTCACCAAGAAGACGTTCCAGGAGTATCTCACCAAGACGGCGGTCGAGAAGTCCCAGGAAACGCTCCAGTATTTCTCCAAGAAGACGTTCAATTACTTCTCCAAGACGACGTTCAAGAAGTCCAAAGAGATCTCGTTATTCAAAAAGTCCACCAAGTAGTAGTAGCAGGTATAGACGGGAGAGACTTAGTCGTTCCCGTAGTCCTTCTTCTCGACAAAGACCAACAATAACTAAACAAGATGTGAGTTCAGTTAATGATCGCTCCACACAGCAAGCTCGTTCCCCTTCAAGGCCTTTAA
This sequence comes from Arrhopalites spinosus, assembly GCA_034700945.1. Taxonomy (NCBI): domain Eukaryota; kingdom Metazoa; phylum Arthropoda; class Collembola; order Symphypleona; family Arrhopalitidae; genus Arrhopalites; species Arrhopalites spinosus. Next base: position 9,297 of record JAQIVZ010001670.1, read on the forward strand.
TGTCTCCACCAAGACGTACCGTATCAACTCTTCAAAATAAAGAGAAAACTTCATCCACAACTACAACTACTCGACCAAATTTGGTTCCAGTAGCTCCTGCAAAGAAACCTTCTCAACCTGTAAGTTTTAAATGGACTGCAAGTAATCCTGCTAAAGCAAAACTGCCCATAATAGGAAAGAAACCTAATAGTAGTAAAAAACCAAAGGAGCAACCTAAAGCATTCATTGTTGTGTCAGAGAAATCATCCAAGGATGACAAAATTGATAAAGAGACACCAAAGAAGGATGAAGAGGCAAAGAAAAAGATTACTAATGAAATTGTTAAAAATATACAGCAAGTTCGAGAAAAATTGAAAAATGACAAAATATTATCTCATGTCACATTGGATAGACCAACTACTGTAGTGCCCAATCCTCTCTTTTCAACAGGTTCTGCTTCACAATCGATACCTACGACAACAGCCCCTCAACGTCCCGTAGCACCATACTCATATGGTGGGCCTAATATGACGTATCCTTCCAATGACAGGTCACATCCTCCTCCTTTTTACCCACAGCAACCAGTCTCCTATCCTCCTATTAGCTCTTACCCACAACATCAAGGTTATAATGCCCCAATGTATCCACCTCATCAACAACAACCACAAAGATATCCTCCTCCTCTTTTGAATTTTAATAATAGACCGTTTATGCCGCCCGGTGGAAGTAATTCTGGTGGCCCTTACTATAATAATTGTCCTCCTACTCCAATTCTAGAGCCAACCCATGTTCGTCGCACAACTGTATTATCCACAACTCAGGGGGATGCCAAAAATAGCAAGAACAATTCTGCAAGACCATCATCTGGGAATCTTGTACTATTAAAGAATCCGTGGCCACAATTTAATTCCAAAGCTCAAGAACCCCTTCCACCAGGTGAAGAGGCAAATAAACTTTCTAAGGCTACAGGCTCCAAAATAACATCAACTACAACAGTTAGTGCAACTAGTAGCAGTACTAATGTACAAAATAGTAAGATGGAACAGCAGAAGAAAGGATCCTCAGATTCATCATCAACAATAGATTCATTGACTGAGGTTGCGACTGGCCAACCTAAAATGAAGAGGACGAGAAGGGGAAGGGGACGAAAAAGAAAGAAGACAAATGGAGCTGAAGAAAATTGGGATGTTTCAACGGCAGAAGGTGGAAATAGTACACAAGGTGCTACTGTCAACGAGACTGTCGGGGATGATGATGAAGTTTGTGTGATATCTGTAAAACCAGCCGCTGCTTTATTTGAAAGAGAATATTTAGATCAACCGGAGGCTGATGTAAAGCATACACCTTCAAAAGTAAATCAAGTTAAAAATGTTGTCGCTGAAAGTTCAAAAAATACTGTACAAAGTTCAAACCCAAAAGTTGTTACAGTGGATAAGAAAAAAATAATTGCACACTCAATAAAGTCAATAGGTAACAAGACTGCACAAAAAAATACTACAACGACCCAACCCGTCGCCTCAGAATCTAAAGGAGGAAATGACAGTTCTGCAAGTACGAGTCAGGGAGCATCATCAAAGATTAATGAAGATGTAATCAAGTCATGGGAAAAGGAACGATTAGATGTTAAAGCCAAGAAACGGGAGGGTTTAGTAGAAAGTAATGAAAAAAAGGAGAGCAAGCCATCAAGTTCAAATATAAGTGGTGGTTCATCAACAAATTCAAGATTGAGTGATAAATTGACTGATGCTCAAAAAATGAAGCTTCTCGAGAAAGAAAAGGAGACAGCAATGGGTTCTGTAAATCATGTCAAGCCCTCGACCACAACGGGAGTGAAAAAATCAATTGGTGAAATCCGTAAGTCTTAGTCAACTTGGAAAAAAGAGTTTATCAATTTCAATTTATATGGCAAAAGTTGTGTTTTTATAATCAATTGTACTTATTCATGGAGCTACTTTTATACATGACAATATCATGATGATATATTATTGATCACTCTTCATTTTGTCACTTTGTTAAAATTGAATGACTATTATTATTAAATTTCACAGGGGGTCTTATGGACACTAACGTGCCACCACATCTAGTCAATAAGAAATTGCCTCCATTAAGCTACAAGCTGTCACAAAAGTCCAGAGAGAATCTTCACTCACAAATTTTAAGGGATGAAAAGGAAAAACTAGAACATAGACTAGGAGCCAGTAGTAATGTACTTCCTACTCCAGTTTATTATCACGGTGGAAATAATAATAGTAGTAGTAATTTCCGGCCAAGTTCACCTAGTCGACAAATAAGGCATCATCAAATTGCTAATGTTGCTCTACAAGAACCCGTCATTCGAATCTGTCGACGCCGATCTCTCTCACCCTCCCGACAACCGACCACTCCTCATCATCATCATCCTGCCCCATTTAATAATGATCATGTTCCCTTCAGTGTTGATCCCATGAGAGCATTTGCTGTGAAACAATTAGAAATCAAAAGTTTAGAGCTACGTGATAGAGAACTACAATATAAAATGAAAAGCTTGTTGGTGGAGAGAGAGAGTTTTGACTATAATGCCCCTCATGGTGATCATCAAAGGTATTTTTAACATGTTTAGTTCACTCACTTGATTGTCAGAGCTTGTATGAACAACAAACAAAAACTATACACTAGAGTTGAAATATTTCAAATGTATTGTGTTATATTAGAGGAAACAATTTATGGAGATGGGAATAATTATTTTAATTTTATATGGTTTTAAGTTTTTTAAGTATTATGTAGATGATGAAATTATTATGTAGATTCAGTAACTAAATTTTAGTTGGTTATCCTAATTACTTATGTTATTGAACTTTGTAAAATTCACATCACACAATTATTTTAAATATTTTCCTTGTTAAATCTTGAATACTATCTTAAAAATAAATATTATACATCCTCGGTGAATCAATATTTGTTATTGACAATTTGCTATTAATTTTAGGTCGACGATTGTGCAAAAGAATGTACTAAAAAATGGTATATAAATACATACTATAGTATTAGTATTAAAAAAACAAGGTATCGAGAATTTATTATTTGTTATACATTTACTGTCATTCTCTTTAAGATTGACAGGTCAAGGAGTGTGAAGAATCTTCATCTAATAAAAAAATTATAATGAGTCTCAAATTTTTGTGCATTTATTAATCGTTGACTCATCTCATCAGTCGAAGATACTTGACTCAAGGGATGCATAGTCACTGTTCTCTATTAAGAAACTTGCCAATAGGCACAGCAATTGAAGCATAAAATCCACTGGGTGAAGTAAATCATTCATAACTCCTTTGAGACAAGTCTTAAATATCTTGACAAGTAATTTGATCATAAAATTCATTGGGGGAGGTATTTTAATCATAATTTACGGGGGGGGTGGGACATGTACTTTCTCATTGGGAAAGTGTGGTTGGTATAGAAATGACCCTCCCTTAGCTCTAACAACCACTGGCCCGGGAAGAAAATGTCCCAAAATTTGGTATACTTTTCCCCTCTATGAATCTATATTATACTCTAAGATTCTAATCTAATTAAAATGTGACATTAAAATTCAAATTAGACTTTATTCCTTTATTCAAAGTAAAATTCTCTGCTTGATAAAATTATCCTCCTTATTGGACATTAGTTCATAATTTAAATTTTAATAAAAATGGTTAATGGAACATCTCCAAATAATTTAACCAACTCTTCAACCCTACCTGATCAGCAAAGGCAACGAGAAAGAAACAATCGTGTGCAATTCAATCTTGATTTATCCACTCGAAATGTACCTCAATCTACAAATAATATTCCAGATAAATTAAAACTTAGTCAAGGTGTTCGCGACTTTAGTTCCAGTCTGGGAACAAGTAATGATCCATTTTATACTCACGGATCAAATGGAATTCCATTGATGGGAGCCAGTGGAAATCAAAGACGAGGACTACTTTCAACTATAACACAATCACAAAATGTAAAAGATAATCAAGACACTAGCCTTATGCTCTCTCAATTAAGTCATCCAAAACCTGACTCAGGTCTCAGTGAGCTCAATCGTAGAACTGAAGATTCATTAACTAAGCCAAATCTCAAATCGAAGATGAAATCTTCAGCACTGAACCGGAGGAATTTGTCAAAAGTGGCGTACACATACCAAGCAGTCATTCGACCTACATCTCCTGGTTACATGTCATCTACAGTAGCAAGTAGACGAAATCGATCTTCTAAATTGTCAAACCTTAACAATTCAAGTGTCACTAGTGCCCTTGGAACTTTATCTTCATCGAAAGCTCCAGCATCATCTTCTACTAAGAATTCTCAAAAACAACGACATTTTCCTTCAGAGTCCCCTCAAGTCCCGTCCACTTTGAGAGCATCTCAAAGTACTAAAACAATTGGGGGAAAGTCACAAAAATCTCACAAGGGAAGGAAACGATCTCGATTCCGATTGTCAGTCTCTCATCATGACATGACTCATCATAGTAGTACCGCCTCTGTAGTCATGAAGGAAAAGGTCAGATATCATTTTTAAAATTTTATTCATTGTGAAATTATAAATTTACATAATGTATTTTTATTTTTTTGTGTTCATAGTTTCTCATGAAAATCTTTAGTAGTTTGGGTTGGAATGAACTCCTGGCCATTCGTTGGACTTGTAAAAAATGGTACGAAATCATTTCATCCGGTAAGGATATATAATTAAATTAATTATTATGACTAATTAATACTGATCTACATGCCAGAATAACTATAGTCTCAACAAATTTTGATCATTCAATTAATTATTATTTCAACAGAAACACGGTTACAGAAAGAAGGGGTCATTGTGCTGAGAAGAAATTTAGAAGGGATGGCCATTTTTAATAAAAGTTTGTATGTCTGGACACAATTTGGTATCTTTGTATCCGTTGTTTTTGACTTTACTGATCCTGCTCAAAATGGTAATGGCTTCAAACTTTTAGTATTTATTTTGAATCCTCTTAGCCAGTGAAATTAATTCTGGCGAGTGTAGTTTGATTAAATTAATTAATAATTGTTTTTTTCTAGAATTTTGGGCCAAACATGGAAAAACAATGACTTTTCTAGAGATCCGTAAATTATTTTATTTTATTTATCATTTTTTAAAAATATAATACCCTTGAATAATATTTTTTGATATAATTTTTTAAGTTAGTATTTGTAATTTTATAGGAAATTCTTCCATGACTTTATCAGCTTTAGTTGAGATTCTGTCAAGATGCACAAATCTAGAGCATTTTTCTTTGACGTGGACAGCAGAAATGTTCACTGTAAAATAAACACAGAAAAATGTCTACAGTCCTTTTTTTTGAATTAATTGATTTTTCCTTTATTTTTCAGTTCAACTCAGAGATGATCAAAAAATATTATGGTATTCATTTTAGAAATGGAACTTTTGTGAAATTACGAGGTGAGTAATTTAATTACTTTAATTTTCTTATTTTTTTAAACCTGTCCAAAACTGGCAAAAAATCCAATGCTACCAGATGAAATAAATTTCTAATGACAAATTATTTTTTCCCCTTTTCTTTTCGAGAGTTGAGAATTGACAAGAGTTATTTTTTGACGGACAATGCTTTGTGGTCTTTATTAAAATGGTGTGGAGGATCCATTCACAAGCTTGCTTTAACTTGTGGACCAGAAGAACAAAGTTATGTACGGTTTGTTTTAGACAATTTAAATGTTTTTAATTTTCAATTCTTAAACTGTTAGTATTTAATTTACTATAGACTCTTTATGAGGACACTTTAAGCCGACTCAAGCCAAGATGGTCTATTGAGCCCATTCAAAACTACAGTAAAATCTTGATTTAAACTCTTTGTGGATGTTTGTGGCAAAATGTCAACTCGCTAATTTTATAATTTCAAGGTAGTCGATTTGGATACTCTGGAAATTTCAAGTATCTCGATTTCAGTGGAAGTAATTTGAACAGGTAATGCAATTTATATGCTTAAATGTACCGAACAAATGTTATTGAAATATTTATTTTAATTTAGTGAGGACTTGAAAACTTTAGCCAGAACCGAGAAATTGAGCTCCTTAATGGGAATCAGATTATCCAGTTGTAAAATCAATGACGAAGCCATTGTATTCTTCATTGAGAAAAAAGGAGCAAATTTGGAAGAATTATACGTGGACAATACGCAAATCTCAGAAAAAGCTTTTGAAAGTACCACTAAATTTCAAATGGTACACTTTTAAACCTCAATAATAATTATTATCTTTATAAATACACAACACATGCATAAATTAATTCAATTTTTGATTCTATTACATATTCACACAGCAAAAATTAAAATCGCTCAATATTTCTGGAAAGAAAAGCACATTTAGATCCCTTGATTTCTTAAATTCCCTCAAAAGTTTGGAAGAATTTGTTTGCTCTGACACACCATGGTTGACCTACTCGACATTGGCAAGACCTTTGGAGGGAATGGGAAGTAAAAATTGTTTAAAAAAGTTGGACATTAGCTCAAGTAACAACATAATCTCTAGAGTGGACCAACGAATGAATAAAATTTGGTTCAGTCATTTGACAAATATTGTTCCACGACTAACTGAACTAAACCTAAATTATTGTGGAACTTTTGGCAACGATGATAATTTTAAAGCAATTTGTACAAATATTCCAACCATGGAAAAACTCTGTGTCAGGTCAGATCACTGCTCATTCCCTAGTTTGTTTATTAATTGTAATTAATTTTTATAATTTAAAAAATTTGAATACTTTTAGGGACTGGGTGTCACTCACTGATGAAGCTCTTGTAGGTATGACCTTTGACGATATTATTAAGCAGTACGATGATGTTCGAGGGTTTTGGAAGAGTACCGACACACCCCTCAAAATTTCTCCAGTGATCTGTAACCTCAAAAGTAAGTTTTTCTAATTATTGCCGTTTTTCATTTATTCAATGAATAATTAGTTTGAAAAATTAATTAATTTAATATATTCTTCATTTTTAGATATAAAATTTCTTGATTTTGGAGGATGCAAGAAGGTAAATAAAATTAATGGTCTTTCTATTTTACATCAAGTCATTAAAATTAATTAATTTCATTTCAACAGCTTACGGATATTTGTATTCAATTTGCCATAATTCACCTTCCTAGACTGATCAAGTTGGGGTTAGATAAAAGGCTAGTGACTCTCCAAAATCTTTTTTATTTAAATATCTTTAAATGTAACACTAATTAATTTACAAAATTTATCGACTCATTTTTTTGTTTTTTAGTCAAGTAACTGATGCAGCTTACAATTTACTCATCACAAAGTCACCAACACTAGAAAAATTATGTCTAACAAGCTGCGAACACATTGCTGGTAATTAATTAATTCAGACTTAGCATTTCTCACTAATAATTTAATTAATTATTTTTAATTATTTTACAGCCAAGCCAAGCAGTTTCACACGACCTAATGGACGATTACTTTTTATTGGAAAGCTGTAACAAAATTAATAAACTTTATTGCAAAAATATTTCTGTGACTCAAAATTCTTTGATATTAAATCCAAAATTCATTGCAAGCAGTTTTTTTACTTTGTTATCATTCCTTTGAATAGAAAACTTAGTTTGTCTATGATCAAATCTTTGAAAAACCGGTAAAAAAGGGGCTTTGAATGCATGAAGAACTCTGTTCTTACTCTGTTCTTAAATTTTTATTTTCAAGTTCACCCCAAAGTCTTTAAATTAGAATAAAAATAGTGTCATTTAGAAAAATTATATAATGGCCAATGATATGACAAATTAATTTAAAGAACCTAATGTGAAAGTGAGCCATCATTGTGCCTCTATACAAAGTTCCAAACCAAAAAAATCAGAAACAACGTAAATGTTTCAAAATTATGAAACATTGTATTGTATTGTGTATTTTTGAATTCTGGTAAATTGATTATATACCAAGTAATTCATCATGGAAATTGAAAAACCCTTTAAGTGTTCTGTCTGCTCGGCTGTAAGTTATTTTTTGTTCAACTTTTTGTCTGTTTATAGGTTATCTATTTATAGGTAACACAATTAATTGATTAAAATATTTAATTCTTTAGCGTTTTACTAATGAGGGTCATTTGGAAGTCCATAAGAAAAGGCATGTCATGTCTTTAAATTTAAGTAAAGGAAGTATGACGGCAAACATACCGGATGGATTTGTTGATGTAAGATGCAGCTCTTCTTTTAAAAATAAATTACTTCATTGCAATAAATTTACAAACAATTATTTACACCAATCTTTGTTGAAAAAACAGGAAACTCCAACCCCGACACGATTCATACGAAACTGTGAAGAGGTTGGCCTGTTCCAGGATTTACAAAATGTGAACCCATTTGATTTACAATTTACAAAAGCAGCCAGTGCAACTCCATCAACAGAACAATTTGAATTCAATTTTTCTACTAGTAGCAAAAAAGGGGTTGACGATACATTAAATACACCTCAATTGTGTACCACTGGCCATCCAATGGGTATGACATTATTTTATTTATTTTACTTGTAGTTGAATGTCAACAAATATTTTTTAAATTAACAGGCTTTGCCTACACAGCATCCACTCCAATTGCCTCAGTACAAAATTCTACGACTCCATCATCCTCCACCGATCACAGAATAGTTGAGGTTGAAACAATATCTGTAGCTTGTACTGCGGAAGACACTCACGTTGAATCTACGACCCCCGACAATGAAACAGACTTGAGTCTCCAATTATTTCCTACTGATGATATTAGCAGTACTAATAGTAGTCCATCTCGATCAAAATTAAGGCTGAATTTCATATCAGATGAAAAAAATTCTCCCAATTTACTCTCTGACTCAATGCTCTCCTCAAATGACATGCAAGAGGACATTTTATATTATGAAGAGGATGAGGATGAAATTTTAAAACCAGTGTCCAGTAAAAAGTCACGTAAAAGCTCCGCAAAATCTAAAAAAGTAGAGTCACTAGAACAAGAATTAAAAGAAAGAAATCGAGCTGCAGCCTCTCGTAGTCGAGAAAGAAGAAAACAATGGGTGTCCATGGTTAGTATTATTTTATGTGTTCCAGAAAGTACTACTTGATAGATACCTTTTAATTGTCTGTATTTTCATTGTTATGTTTCTAGTTGGAGGACAAGTGCAAAATTCTTGAACAATCATTATCTCAAACACAAAATGTAGTGGCCAAATTACGGGCAGAAAATTTTCTCCTTCGAGAAGAAATTGGAAGGCATGCAAATTGCGATGTAACCAAAGCTGAGTCCAAACAGAATAAAATTCAAGATTTAGCAACTGGCCTTTCAAAAGTCTCAGAAAGTCAACCACAAGACGCACAAAAACATTCCGCTTCATCCCCCGCCAGTGTATCACAACCTGGGAAAATCAAAAGAGGAAGACCCAAGAAGGGATGTGAAAAAAGAGTTGAGGTCAGTCTCCCTCCACCATCAACCACAAAATCTCCAGCTATTGCAATTCCTCCGATTCGTATTTCTCCAAGAGGAAGTGGAGAAGCGCCGATTAAAGTTGAAATTTTACCCATGAAATCTATTGTTGGTCAACAAGTAACTAATGTTTATGTTTTAAAGAGGGGTTCATGACGAAGTTATTTTAGATTCTGTTGTTTTTTTTACAAGACAGGCAAAATGTATTACGTTAGGATTTAGTCTAGATAGTTTTCAAATTAGTTTAGTTCGTATTATAAAACTGATCTTAAGTGCCTATATAATTATTGCACACAACTTGCATAATATTACAGTATTTTTACATTTTCATTGTACTCTTACACTGATTATTTCTATGTACAGGGACTCATATCATTATCACTACGCACACAGTATTTTTTTAGCATGTCACTCTAATACAGATTTGACAAATCTGACGCATCCCTAACATCGTAAAGGAATATTGCCCAGATTGAACTGGTGAGCACTTAATGAGAGCTAGCTAATGAGGGCTAATAAAAATTCAGCTTTATCTAATGTAATCATGTAATCATTTATATAAAATGTAGGATTAAAAACTTTAATTGAGCTAAATATGAATATTAACGGTGCTGATATTATTATAATAAGCAGAGGTAGAGAAGTATGTGAAAGTTTCGACAATTAGACAGGAAAATACTTTTCGCTTTTATAACTTTTTTGATTATCAAAAGGACGAGCGTTTAAAATACAATAAACCTACAATGCATTTATACTTGTCAAATATACCTAAAGACATTATTTTAATTTTGTATTGAAGAAAAATATTTACGAATAAAATCACTAGTACTCCAAAACTAAATCTAAACAATTTCAAAATTTTATGCATCTATGAATTTCATATTCGTATGCAATTAAATGCCAAGCTAGAATCGGATAATTGTAAAAAGTATGTGGTATTTAATAATGTTGAAAAAACCTTTCATGTACTTAATTCAGAGTAACAAAGTTGATGGACTTTAAATATGTGATCTGCCCCAGCGGATGCTAGTTGATACCTTTCCTTAGGATTGTACTTGAGTCGTTTCACTATATTATGATGAGCAAGGCTACAAAAGTACAGGCAAATTAATGCAAATTCAATTTATGCATTCCTTTTTGTAAAGGAATTTATAAGATTGTAATAAAAAAATATATTTAAAACACTCACCTATTGTCCAGCTTTAGTATTAAAGTTAAAGTTTTTCCTGCATCTTGTGTCTTGAAATTTAAAAGGTAGAAAAATATGAGCCCACTTTCCAAACCAATAGCTATTAAATTATCTTCATTTACTGCTGCGGCTGACACAGAAGCTGAGAAAGTTTCATGAACGGCAAGTTGATATTTCTTTTCTCTATAAAGAAATTACAAATGAAAATTAAGTGATGACATTACAATAAAATTAAAAATAGTATAAGAGGAGGATATCTTACTTTACAGCCGCTTCATCATCTTTGGGTATCCACACAGCAAGCTTTTTGTCTCTTGCTCCCGTCACAAAATAGTCACCAGTAGGATGCCAGGTACAAACCCATAGAGCTCTTGTATGAAAATCTCCAGATTCTAAGAATTTAAGACTGTATTGTTGTTGATCATCTCTGTGAACCTGCCATATAGCCCAAGTTCTATCTCGAGAGGCGGACAAAACTGTCAAAAGAATATTTATAAACATTTAAAATAAATTGAGAATTAATATAATAAAATAATGAATACAAAAATAATTCCTTCCTATATTTAAAACACATTTCCCATTTAAATTAGACAATTAAGTAATAAAATGAAAACGTACGTTTATCGCCATTTGGAGAGAATTCCATGTCTGTCACATTCAGATTGTGAAAGAGATATTCATCAATTTTTTTCCAATTTTCAGCCGACCATAAAATAATACCAGAATACTCTTTCCTGCTTGACTGAGAACCACTAGCTACTAATGGGTCAACCGGGGATGTGGCAATAACGCGTATTTCATACACATGGCCATATAATTTACTCACTTCCGGCCTGGAAAATATTCACAAATTAGAATTTCATATCATAATATTTATACTTATAATATTTATCAATACATTCAAAAAAACAGTAACTCACTGTACCATAAAGTATGAGATCTAAGAAAATCTTCATCCAAACGACTTTCAATAGAGTTCTCCATGTTGTTTGTTGATGACAATACATCCTCAGAAAGATTTGACAAACCAAGAGCTGGAAGTGTTGCAGCCGGAGCGATATGTTTTAAGAAATCTACTGAAATTTCACTTGTATCTTCAAGATTTTTGGCAAAGATATCTGTTGGTTGAAATGCTCTCAAAATTTTTTCCTCTGCTCCAGAAACAATAAAATCACCCAATGTTTTCACTGTATAGAGATCATGGCCATGAATTTGTGGTCTAGAAATTTCATGCCATCGACCTAAACCCCAAGGAGAATGAGCACGTGTTGTTTGATCTTCACTTGTAGTGACAATGTACTGCCCACCACTGTTATAGTCTAAGTCTGATATTGGACCAAAATGACCAGTTAAACTTGGTTTGAGAAGCCATTCACTATTTTCCTAGAGTAGCATGCAACAAATTAATTAATCATGAGGTACATCACAAAACATTTTTAAAGTATAAAGAACTAAAAAAATTGTTTAGCTTTGGATTGATCAACATACATCATCATATTCCAAAATTTGGATAGCTCCTTGATAACCACAGACAGCCAAATGATTTAAATTAAATTTAGCTCCAAATCCTCCTGGAAGTTGGCCTCCAATCGTCCCGAACCGATTCTTTTCCATCCATAAATTTTCTCCATTTTCCCAAATTATTGTTGACTGGTCACTGGAGCAAGATAGAAGATTACCTACAGAATAAAGCATAAGTCATGATTTATTCAACTTTATTGCTAATTAAAAAAATAAATAAAATGGAATAAAAATACATTGATACTATGCTTTGACAATAGTAAATTATTAAGAGGCAAATAGATGTACCAATAGAGTTCCAATGTAGTGAAGTTATCCAACCTTCATGTCCCATAATGATAGACTCAAAAACAATCTTCTCAGACCCGAAATGATGAACTTGAAACTCAAATTCGCTAACTGTCGACTTTTCAGCTACGAATCTCCAAATTGCAATAAAAGAATCTTCCCCTCCTGTCGCCATTAAAGTATCACCATTATCTGCAATTAATAGAAGTCAAAGAGTTTATAATTGCTAATTTCAAAATTAAATACACAGAACATATGAATGAATCGTTATTCAAATTGAGTCATAGATGAATTACCTAATGAGAAAAAACTAATGCATCGCACCCAATCTTCATGTTTCCTCAAAACAGTCTTTTCCTCAAATAAATTGACCTTTGGTTCACCTGAACCAACCTCGTCCTTCTTTCCGTACAAAGTGACAGAGCCATTGTCCATCCCAAAAGCAACAACTATACTGTCACGCTCCTTTAGTCGATGAAATACAATATCCAGAGCTACTGAAAGCTTCATGTTAATCTCCTGGATAAGTACCAAAGTTTTCTCTATAATATCAAAGTAAAATAAAATTAAGTCACTTGTACATTTCAATAAAGTACGCTATTATATTTTTATACTTGTGTGGGTACCTTTGATATTGGCATTAAAAAGAAAGACTTTAGACAATGACGAAATGCAGCCGACGAGTATATTGTCATCATCCAGGCGAATACCATCACAAACTGTTATTGACTCTGCACATACTTTACTGATTATGTGAGGTTCCACCAGCGAATCTTCTGAATCTTTCTGGTTCCAAAATATTAAATGTCCATCTGTTCCGCAAGTTAGAATCCACGTATTATCTCTATCAAAATTTTATTTAAAAGAAAAAAACATTTTAAAATTAATTCAACCCCTTACACACACATTTATCCTAAAATGTTTAAATTGATCCTTACAAATCTTTTAGGTAACGGACACAGTTTATACGACCCTTGTGTGCAGCATATGTTTTGACAACTTTTTCTTCCTATTGAACAAATCGAATCAAATTAGATTGAATTTGACAAAATAAAAAACTTTACATTACCGGTTTGAAATATTCAACTTACAGCTAAATCATACACAGCCAAAGAATAGGAAGCTCCAAAAATAATAAAATTATCTGTCAACTCGAAGGAATTATAAGTACAATTACAACCAGCAGAAATATGCTCAACTTGAACTTGTAAACTAGACATTTCTAATAAAAATTATTTTTACGAAAAAATAAAATGTGCTCGATCTTTTTGAATCATTTCGTCATAGACCAAAACCGCCACAGCATAAGAATAATTTTTACTTGTTGCTTCTTTGTTCTTTCCAAATAAAACGTCATTTGTTTGTCCCTTCGTCTCCAAGCAATGATCGATTCAATTATGACTTTCTCAGCAGGTCATCTCAGATGACACATACATTACCATAGTTTTTGAATAGGTCAGGCCTCAACATGATGACCGACACGATCAAATTGATTGTGAATGAGTTGGCCAAGGATCCATTCAACAAAAAGTTTACGGTCATCTCATTTGACTCTCTCAAACCAGAATTCCTTTTGCAAGTAAGCAACTTTTGTTCGAAACAAAAATTTTTTATTGTGTTCTTTATGTAAACTAAAGAAACTACATTTAATTAAATAGATTCTTAACGATGTATTGGCGGAGATTGAGTCAACCCCTGCGATTGACATTCGGGAAGAGCCCGTGGAGGAGACTGTCATCAGGATCATGAACAGTCTTCGTGTGCTCAAATACCGTCCACCAGAAGACGATCCGTAAGCATGTCAAGTGTACAGCATAATTTTTTCTCAAACTAACTTGACTTTTGATATATACAGTTCAGCTTTACGAATGGGGTTGGTAGCGGGCACTGGAAAAGTTGTCCATCCAATTCTTGCATGGCTTCTTCCTCGTGTCGGTGAATTGAAAACGAGAGCTTATCTGGCAAGATTTTTGGTCAAGGCAGACGTTCCAGAAGACATGCGAGCGGATATTGAAGTAGAGGAATTGTATCAACATTATGAAGGAGCCATGGAACAATTCAAAATAGTTCATAGACAATTGGAAAATATGCGGAGTAAAGGATTCACAACATCAGAAATTAAAAAGGACATCACAGCAATGGAGTTGGAGCAAGAGAGTGTTGGAAGAAAAATCGAGAAATTGAAACGACGTGTAAGAATTAATTAATTACGAATGAATTTATAGGCAATGTTTTAAATTAACTGAAAACAATGTAGACTGAAGGAACACCAAACATGGCAGCCACTTTATCTGTGGTCAGAGAATTTCGTAAGGAACGAGAACAATCAAAAGAATTGGCAGAACAAAGTGTGGCACAAACTCATGGACTGAATCAAGCAGAGCAAAGAATTCAACGACTGACCAGACAATTGAAAGAAATACGAGGAGCGAATAGTGGAGGTTAGGGCATTATAAGACCTCTGCATTTTAATATAAAAAATTTGTTGCTTCATTTAAGTAATAGCATGAAAATTTTGTCTTTTATAAAGCCACGGCTGAAGGCCATTTACAACGAAATGAACAGGACACTCAATTAGCCAATTATATGGTGAATGAAAAATTACCCAAAGAGTTGGAAATTGGACGAGGACAAATTTCTATTTATGAACGAGTTTTGGCTTCAAATTGGAGTGAAGGAGACATTGAAGAGTTGTCAGACAAAGTATGTAAAAAAAATGATTTCATGCTTTCATTGTTTATTGTCAAAAAAATTATTAATCTTCATTTTCCCTTTAACTTTAAGTTGAGCGAGACCAAAGCAAAGTTGAATGAAAGTGTGATGAAAAAAATGATGAAAACTGAAGATGACAAGTTTGTGAAACACATAATACATAACATACCACACCTGAAACTTGTGAATTTTTTACTGTAAAATTAATAATTTAAATGAAATTTTGAAATTCTATAGACTCGTCATGTTCCGTCAACAAACAGCCATTGTAGCCAATAAGAAGGAAACATTGATTGAAAAATTAAAAGAACTTAGAACAGAATTGTCAAGTGTGGCAGAAGAGGCAAGCGAGAAAAAAGCAGCTGTGAAAAATTTAAGTACAGAGACAGTGGTCAAAGAAGAAGATTTTAAGGAATATTTGAAAGGTATATAATATATAACAAAGCTTTAGCGTAAACATGAAAAAATAAAACTCTTTCTCGGTTTGCCCACATTTTGCATTTTTATTTTTAAGGTTTAAGGGTCAAAAGTACTCGATATAAGCAAATGAAATCCGAGTTGGTTTTCTTGAAAGCTGAAGTCGTCACTTTGTCCAGAACAAAATTAATTATGGAGGAGGCTATGAAAGATAGTAACACTGACTTGGTAACTTTTATATCATGGCATGGGCAATGTGTACCATTGCACAAGTTTAACTCTCTTAATTAATTTGTTATTGT
The DNA here is from genome assembly GCA_034700945.1 of Arrhopalites spinosus. Taxonomy (NCBI): domain Eukaryota; kingdom Metazoa; phylum Arthropoda; class Collembola; order Symphypleona; family Arrhopalitidae; genus Arrhopalites; species Arrhopalites spinosus. The sequence continues at coordinate 25,131 of JAQIVZ010001670.1, forward strand.
AGTATCAACTAGAAAGTCGTCTAGGAATTCCTGGCTTTACTGAGACAAAGGATACACTGGAGAAAATTTCATCAGAGAAAGCACAATTGGATGAAAAAAAGTCTCAAAGTTTAAATGAAATGTCCATGACTGTCCAGGAGCTTCATGATGCAATTCAATTGAAAAAAGCTGACTTGGCCCCTCTAGTAAAACGTATGTTGTACATTGTGCATGTATAAAATGAATATGAAAATTATCAAGCTTATCCTAATTGTTTTAATTGTATGTAGGATTAAACACATTAAGACAACAATCCCAAATGTTGACACATGACCATGATATACTAAAGAGGACTTGGGATGGCTTGTCATCTTCCCTTGACGCTACAACCGGTCAAATTTCAAAGGTTAATTGTCAAATCACACGAAATCATCTATTTATTTTTCAGTCATAAACTCACAATAATTGACAAACTATTTAATCCTTTGTAGGAAGTTGAACGTTTAAGGAAACAGTATGAAGATGATCAATTAAAATTCTGTAAATTAAAAACAGAAATTTCTATCAATAAAGTCAATATTAAAAGGATGCAAGATGAAGTTAAAATTTACACTGCTGGTAAAGATGAAAAACGAAAGTCCTTCAAGTAAGTTTCATTTCTGTCCAACTCACCATAAAAACAATTTCAAATAAAGGGAGTTGATTTTTAATGTAATAATTCAATAAATTGTCATTTTTAGGGAGCAAATGAGTCAAAAATTGGTAGAGTTGGAGAGATCCGGGAAAAAATTACGAGATGAAGAGAAAGAAATTTTAGAGAGACAAACAGATCGAGTTAATCAAGCCCGAATGTGGAAAGATCTTTTAAAGTAATTTAATCTTCTCAGACTATCAAACTCACTCTTAATTATATTTTTTGAGAATGTGGTGGAAATAATTATTATATGCTTTTTTTAGGATATTGGAATACAAAAAGCAAGGAGGAAGGATAGGAATCAAATAAAAAATGCAAAATGCACTCCATGCAAGAAATGCTAATTGTACATAAAATGTAAACTATTATTATTATTGCATAAATATAAATAAATTCATATATATAATATACAAATTTTTGTTAATTATTACGCATATGATAAGAGCCATTCCTTTGGTCGTTCCATGTAAATGGTAGCAAGTGAAATAAAAAAAAGAGAGTTTACTGGAATTTAGATTTGTTTGTCTTGATAAGAAGAAGAAACTGAGGGGATTGAATTTGCATACCGTAGTGACAGCATTATGATGTTAATCAAGGCATGTGTGTAGTACATATTGTGTATCTGTATTCACTCAAAAGACGACAAGAACATTCAACACTATACAGCACACATGAAATGGATGGAGACACTATTTTTTGCAAACAAATTAATTGTTTATAGCAGTTTAACCACAGTTGTGAATTCCAAGTTCCCAAGTTTTGTCCTCCCAATTAATTTAAACCTTGAAAAAATTACACAGCTGGGCAAAAGTTCTAAATTACATGTAATTCGTATTTACATTAGTTACAAATAAATTAGGAGTTAATTAGAAAAAAAGCAGTATTAAACTGCTTTGTGATGGCGTTTCCCAAAGCCAAAAGATTTGTCAAATCATTGGGTAAGGAAAAAAAATTGTCCTTTTTTGGTGAAAAACAACGTTTTCTTGTGTTCTAAAACCAATTAATTTTTTATTTTTGACTAGTCGACGGTTCACCCGGTCCATCATCATATTCCCCAAAATCAACAAAGGATATTTCAAATCCTGCCAAAAATGTGTCTAGTCTCTATAAAACGGAACGTTTCAAGGACTATAATGGCTACTATGTGTCAACTTCTAATTTGTGTGACACTTCGGATAGCAGTAATTGTTTAACCAGCTCTTACTCTGGTGGAGATTCCAGTAGTGCTGTAAGATTTCACAGTAATTTACAAAATGACAATAATGTTTTATATCATTATATCATAAGTATATTAATTAATATTAATTAATCTGTATTATAGTCACGAAGGAGGGGTAGAGCCAAGGCAAGACTTGGTGGTTCCGGAAATCGATCAAAATCAACGTCAAATCTACAGACAGCAACCCGATCACCCCCACCAGATAAATATTTAAATCGTTCATTTTTAGAAATTAAATTGGAGGACACGAGAAAAGAATTGTCTGATCTAAAAATTGATTTTCATAATCTTCAATTTGAGAATGAAGATTTAAGAACTGAACTGAATGAGAAAATGGCCTACATTGAACACCTGCACCAACATGTAAAAATAATGATAATTTTTTGAAGTTAAAAATAAGGATTTTTTGATTGGCATGAATTGAGTTAAAATGTGTATAATAATTATTTTTAGATTCAAGAGGACGAGGAATATTTTCTCCGTATCAAAGAAATGTCCAAGGAATTATTTTCAAAGGATCTTGAGGAAAAAGAAAGACAGTTGAGAAGAGCAAAGATGATAATTGAAAACTTTGAAGATGAACTGGACAGGACACAACTAAATCCTCATTTTGTACCCACCCAAAATTCCAAGGGCAATAATGATACACCTTAATGTACTTTACACGTGATTATTTACAAGTATTTCAGCCAAAATAATATTTAGTATGAGCCTCAAGCCCATTGAACTTATTGTCAATTATGTCAATTATTAGAAAATGATCTTGCTGCACTATAGTAAATAAAAATATATATTTCTATATGCTTGTATAATAGACAGTGTCTATTATAGCCACTAATCTTGAAAATAATCGAGTTGTACAATGAACTATTACATAAAAATAAAAATATATGAAAAAGTTACATGGTATTTTTTATCAGTTCACTACAGTCAAATCATTTTAGAATGATCTCAATAATACTTAATAAATTTTGTTTTTGTACATAGACAAACCGTATGGATTTTATATTGAGTCATAAACATGGGCTAAACTAAGATTAGTCGTGTTGAAAATTGTCTATACATAATAGTAAATATATGAGAGAGAAAAAGATGAATAAAAGTAGGAAAAATATATGCAAATACAGAGCGCATCAGCGCAAAGATTTATAATGGAAAACTTGCAAATAAACGTGACTATCTCGAATCTTTCTGTTTGTTGCTTCCCCAGAGGGTTTTGTTCATCTGAGCATGAAACAGTCAAATCACTTTCATAATAATAGTCGTCAGCTCCAAAAACTGTGTACTTGGGAGATTCAATTCTAAACATTTTCTTGTTCCTTTCCACTATTTTAATACAGGCTAATAAACTCTACATTTATTCTAATTTAGCAAACACTACAAATTCCAAAGATAAAAATTCACAAAATGGATTGAAATAGAGCAGAAAAAAGGGAAATGATTTCAAAGTTTTCTGTTCAACATTTATCATTTCAATCAAAAGTGACAGTCTTTCTTCAGAGTATATAGTGACACTACCATCATCGGTGAGTTTTATTTATCTTTATTTTATTTTTTTAAAAATATTTTATTTTTTTTGTCAAAAATTTTAAAGTAATTTTCGAGGAAAAAATCAAGGGCATCTGTTTCGGCTGCAGGAATGCTCTCATTAGGTTTTTTCCCCTGCAAATCATATCGCTTTGTACTGTCAACACTCCTTGCCTACAAGAGATATTTAATTTTTTTTATTGGAGTGAAATGATTAAAATGATGTAACTTACACAACCCCATGGCCTTGACTTTGACTCACCAAGACTGATTCAGCCCACGTGTTTGATCAGCCAAACTTTTGCTTTAATATAATTACATACTGTTTTACATTCTATAAATATTCAATGACTGAAACATTTTAATAGGATGTTTGACTGAACATTTTTCATAAGCATATAGTCTCGTAGTTTTAGCTGACATGTAGAATTTATGGTGAGGATAAACTTTTTTTAGATGTGTCCATAATTTTATGTATACTGTAAAACCTCCAATAAGGCCCTAGGCGCTTATTAATCAAATCAGGTCGAAGGGTAGGGGCTTATGAGAAGTA
>JAQIVZ010001671.1:0-29088 GCA_034700945.1 Arrhopalites spinosus
TCTTACCAATCAAATTGACTGGTGAGTGGGGAAGGAACACGTAGAGGTCGAATAAAGGTTAAAGATAAAGTCATAGGATACCATAGACGGGACTGTGACCAAAAGGTCAACGACTTAATGTGTACAATAGTAATCTTGTTACAATAACAAATTTTATGCTTTGTTTACTCCAAATTCTTCTCTACTTTTTTTTTCTCCTTCCATTCATCTCTTCCTATTTTGTGTGTGTGTGTCTGCATATATAGTGATGTGCGTAGCTTATTTGCACAAGAGACTTTAAATTTTTTTAAATATAATTGCGAATTAAATTTATTTTTTTTCAACAATTTTCCATTTAAGTATATTTTTCTGCAACATTTTTCATTTCTGGTTGAAAATGAAAATATTTTTATTTTCATTTAAGGGTCAAGTTACTCAAATTTAGTAACAACTTTTTGGTTAAAATAAACATGATAAAAAAAATATTCACAATTGGCCTTGGGAAAGTAAAAAAATTATGAATTTTACTATTTTGAAAAATATATACAAAAAAAAGTAAGACAAAACAAAACTCGTATGGAAAGATTCAAAAAAAAAAAAAATTTGTGTCACTTGAATCGACTCAGATTTAAAATTTAAGTTGAACAACCTCAGTGCAGTTTTTGGTTTGAACCAAATCATCATTTTTTTTCTGGGAAAGAAAATAAGTAGAGGAAATACATAAAAATATGGAGGGAATCCCGTTTTTCATATCATTTCCCTCTCTCTCTCTCTCTTTCTCTACAAACAGAAAGAGTTTGTATGTGTACACACGTGTGCGTGTGTGAGAGAGAGAGAGAGAAGGAAAATAAAGTAGGCGTATATGAAACGTCTATACATTTTAATATTATAAGACAAACTTTACATCTCTACAGATGTACAATTGTATATGAATACATGTAGACGCACAATATTTTATATTTGTGAGAAAAAAAAGAGGGGAAACGAGTTGAAGTAGCCTCAAGAGGATATGATGATGCAGAAAAACCGATTTACCAACTGATTTCGACTCTCTCCAAAAAAAACTTACCCCACTCTCATGTCATTTTCGACAACAAGAGTTTTTTTGAACAGGAAGGACTACACAACTAAAAAATGCTTTCCCTTTTTTTTATTCAACTTTTTTTTTCTCTCTGATAACAAAAATGTTTGTAAAAATATGCACACAACGTGGGACCTCCCTCTTTATTTGTGTAGTAAGTGTGAACTGTGTTCAAACAAAAAATTTTGAGTATTGAAGATTCACAGAGAAACTGAGTCAAGAAAAAAATAGAGAAAAGTTTGTGGACTGTGGCCCACATGTAAAATATTTTTACTATTGAGTCATTTTCTATGTCAAGAAATTTTTAAGGAATGTAGAAACAAAAAAAATGTTTTTTTTTGGATTTGGATCTCTGACAAAAATATTTCCATTGAGGAAAATGATGTGATGCCATACTTGAAAAAAAAATGTTAATTTATCTTGTGAATTGCACAATATAAAATTGTTTAAGCAAAAATTTGTAAATTTACGAGTTAGTGTGTTGCAAAAAAAATATAAATTTAAATATTTTTTAACAAATTAAATTGAAATCTTAATGCTCGAACAATCATTTGCTATGTAAATTTGTAAACCACAAAAAGGAGGGGGATGTGAAATTGTAGTTAATTTATATTCTATCTGCATGAATAATTACACGTAAACATTGAAAATGATTGTGGCTACACAAAATTTACACTTGACTTGATCTCACATTTGACTTTCTCCAAATTACAAATACAGTGTACTTTACATGAATCCCATAAAATATTATTGTGACGTAATATCTGTATTCATGCTAAAAACACAGAGAGAAAGCAAGAGAGAGAGAATCTGAATGCAAATGGCACTCTCCATTTTTTTGTCACTTTTCTCCCCACACTTCAATGTGGTCTCTCTTTGTAGAGACTAAGAGAGAGTATCAGTAAAAGTACAAGAAAGTAAAACTTTTTTTTTTCTATTCTGTGATGCAACTTTCTTTTTTTAAAAAAAATGCAATTTCATCTCGATTGACATGACAGGGTGAAGAAAGTAAGAAGAGGGAAAAAGGGCTGGAGTTTTTTTTAGAGAAAGTGAAAGAGAGAGAAAGGGGGAGAGAAATGGAAATGGAAGTGGATGATGGAGTTAATCGAGTTCATGAGTTGAGTTTGACTAGAAAATTTAAAAAAAGGGAAAGTGCCTTCAACTTTCTACACATACATATGTACATGTATACATATATATCCAATGTCTAACTAGAAATAAGTATCTTACATAAAATATATTTTCACTTGGCTCAAGTACAAACTATTTATATATATAAATAGTTTGTGAGATGGTTTTTAGCTTTTTCACAGAAAAAGGAGGAAGGGGGAAAACCACGGGAGGAGATTGATTTAACGAATTGAGAACAGTTGACAGGTTGAGAATGTTACAAGCTTTTTGTGGGTAGAATGATGTGTTCGTGTGTGTAGTTATTTCTGTTTTTGAAAGTTTGTCTCTGTAGGGCTAAAAACTCCAAGGCTGTTCTGTCTCTGATGAGTCAAAACCGTGGTTGCATGCATGATTGGTCATAGTCCCTCCGCTAACTCTCTTAGCCAGAGACAGTGAAAGCAAAGTGAGGTCAAAATGTATTTTCGAATTATAGAAACTTTCTAGACTAATTATTATTTTCACTAAGGTGAAATGATTATAGACATGAGAAAGCATCAACGTTTTTGTATAATTAATTCTATTTTCTATGCTTAGTATTAGAGAGAAAGTTGACATACAATAAATGTCGAGGTTGACGCGATGTGTGATTTTAGTATCATTGTCATTGGAGGCTTGACATGTATACAAGTCATGAGTTTCCCTTGTTAAATTAACAATTTTCAATTCATTCGTGACATAATTCCCCTCCGTCATTTCATAACTTGAGTCCATCATCTCCCTTCCCTTGTCATACCAAAGCCACAATACTTGCGGGGGTGGATTTCCTGTTGAGTGAAAATAATAAAAAAAATTAATTAATTTTGTTTTATTTTATTTTTTGGTAATCTGGAGATATTTTGACTACTAAAAATTAACTTTAATTTTTTTGTAAAAGTAAGTAAAAGTATTTCATGTAAAAATTATTATTTCAATTTACAAAATTGTGGAAAATCACCCTTGCAAATAATAAGGGAAATGTATTAGTGCAATAAAAATAAAAAAGGTAACTGCCACATATGGCAAATTTAACTTTCTCTTTGGCTTTCTAAAAAAGAAGAGAAAGAAAGAAATCAGTGGGGCTGAAAGGGCAATTGAAAAAAACAAGCCAAAGGTATTTGTGAGAGAAAATAAGATGATCCGTTTCTCCAAAAAGTGGTTGTCTGCTGTCTCACGACTGATTGCAATGCGAAGCACGTCGTCAGTCTGAACACACAAATTCATGACGGAAAATGTAGAGAAATTGGAGGAAAGAAAAGAAGGAGAAAGTGAAATTTCTCCACCGCAATGCAGATTTTTTTTTCTTCTTCTTTCTCTTATACTATTACTTTCTCTCTCTCTCTTGTACTACATGTACAAGATGTTTGCCTACATGTATACGTATATAAAAAAATATGTGCCACCTTTACCTATTCTTTTTTTTATTCATATCATTTCTATCTGGTTTCATTCTTTCGAATACTAACGATCAACTGTCTACTTATAGACACTTTTCACGCGCTTACGATCCGCGTCAAAGTTGAAACTTGGAATTGATCTTAATCTTGAATCATGCTTTTGAACAGAAAAAAAAATTTGTAAGAGAAAAGTGAACATTCTTCTTCTCTCCATCTCTCAACTCTGATTCCTTTCTCTCTCTTTTTTTTGCCTTTAGATGAATCACCAATTTTATCTTGTTCTATTTGTACAGATAGATTTTCTACACATAAAAATGTATAAAAATACGTGTAAAAAAATTTATACTATTTTACACATGTCCATCTCCACCACCTGTCAAACTTGAATTGTTTGATATTTGTCAGTAAAAAAATTTACATAATGAATTTAAAATCCTTTTTTTAATTTGAAAAAGAATTTCTTTTGGTTTTTCTACAAGGTCAAAAAAATTAGTCATCTTCTAAAGACTCACCTCCATAAGCTGTACAAACAATAGTGACGGATGACTGGCCTTCTAAATAGGGTCCCATGTAAGTTATGTCATTCAAGTTTGGATTAATTGGTCCTAATTCTGATCCTGATCCAGCTGGCATCATTTTTTGGTGTTGAAGGTCCCTTGTAAATTAATTATAATTTAAATTTAAATTTAAATTTTTTTTTTTTTTATTTATTCTACATCCACAAATTTAATAAATATCAAAATAATAAAATCAATGGCTTACATTTGGTCGGACATGAGGCGGAATTGAGAGATGTCTTGAACTTGAAGTGAAGTTGGTGGTTCTATAAAAAAAGTGAAAATGATAAAGTTTAGAATACAATAAATAGAAAAAAATCTACAAATTCCATTGACTTTCCATTGACATCTATCTACCACAAAAGGAAGAAAGAAAAGTCGAGAAAATACTTTCGACTTTCTTTCAAGTAAGTGATTTTACTATTTGTGTACACACACATACACAAATAACACTTTCTCCATATATTCCATTGTCCCTTTTTTACATGCCCCATTCTCATCTGTTACTTTAGTTTGGATGGAGAGAGAGAGGATACATAAATTCATTGAGGATGCAAATTCAAGTAAAACCAAGAGCTAAGAGCCAACTAAATGAAAACACTTGCACACTTGATATATTGTCACCCAATGCATTTTCAAGTGTGAACGTATAGGGAGAGAGAGGCAGTCTTTTTATTTACAATTCTCATTGTACTTTCTTCTTGTGTGGTGTCTCTCTCTCTCTCTCTCTGTGTGTGTGTGTGGTTGAAAAACCCTTTCTCTGTATTGAATTTCACTTGGTGTGTAGTCTCATTCTCATTCTCTGTATGGTCACATTCACATTTGTCTCCAAGTCTACGTCTGCATGAACCAGAATGGAGATTGTGGAATTTCTACTATTCTTTACTTTCTCTCTCTGTTTACAATTTGGTTCACACACACACACACATAAAATTATCAAAGCTTACACAAGGATCAAAGCTTCATTTGCCAATGTGTTTGTGCACAAGTCTTGTGTCAATGGAGACTTATGGTAATTACCAAGGGAGTGAATTTTACTCTGTTTAAAAGAAGTGGCAATTTCCATTATTTTTATTTCTCTCTCTCTCTCTTTCTATCGCTTTCTCCGCATTTTGTCCACAATGCACCACCATTTTTTATTTCAACACTTTACACAACCAAACTCTTTTCATATCAACGCCCTAATAAATCCTAATTATTTCTACACTTTCCTCCTGACAATCGCCTCGAGCCTTTTGAGAGAGAGTTAAATTTATGAAAGTCATTAAAAAGTGTTAATTAAAATTGACATTTTACATTTGTTCATTAAACACAAAGAAAGAATTACTTTCTCCTATTTTTAATTGTAAAACAATATCAAACTTTATTTACTCATTATAGAGGGAAAGTAAGAAAAAATTAGTTTGAAGTGAAAGAAGACAAGGGAAATATTTTAACACAAATGGAAGAATTTATATCAATGTAAAAAAAAGTAGACACACAATTCAAGTTAGAAAAAAAGGAGAAAGTACACATTAAAAAAGATCAAGGATATATAGAACATGTCAGTAATAAATTATTTTCAAGACGGAGAAAATCTCTGACATTTTACTCCCTCCAAATTAAATTCTCTCTCTCTCTTTCTCTTTTTGGTAATTTGTGAGAAGTTACAAACAGTTTCTCTTGGTAATAAGAAAAAAAGAGAAAGTGAAGGATTTAAAAACAGATGGAATTAAAACAAGTTTATACACATGACGTAATAAACCTTTTACCTACAAGAAAAAATATTTTACTAGAGAGAGAGAGAGATGTCAAGTCAAGTGGAAATATAAAATTTAAGCAGTTTTTTTTATTCTTGCTTGTCAAAATGATTTTAATTGTAAAATCAATAATAGTGAAATTAACCTACACCAATAATATGACTTTTCTATACATATTTTATATGAGCGATGGGAGGGATGATGGAAATTTTCTCTTGTACAATCGAAGCCGTTAGCACACAACTTTTTGTGTCATGTGGACACACAACAAGATTCTTGAGAGAGAGAGAGGGAAAGCTAATCGATTTGAATTTCTCATGCATGCAAACAAGAAAGACTACAGTGTACTACAATATATATATACATATACATATGTATATGATGGGGGTATTATCCCAATTTTCTCCTACAATTTTTTATCAAAAATAGGAAAATTCCATTATGCCAACCTCTAAGTGAAATTTCTCCCAACAACAATTTTTCTCATAAGGTGACAATGGACAGAAAAGGAAAAAAAATTGCAATCATGCCCACCCCCTATCGTATCTACTTTCTCTCACTCTCTCTGGCTGGTTTCCTTGCACGAGTCCAGGACACAAAAGTCCCGGGTTTTTTTGTGGAGAAGGAGAGAGGGGGAAAGGAAAGATAGAAAGGGGAGAATGGAGGGAGAAAATATTTTTTTTACTTGGATGACCGACGCATCTGCTGTGACGGACGGTACTCTAGTTTGCATGACTGATTCTTAACTTGAACTTCTTTTCATGTCAGGAGAGAAAATTATTAATCTGTGAAGTGATACGAGAGTACAAAATCATGGAAGGAGGAATATTTTCTCATGAAAATATTCTCTCTCTCTCTCTCTCTTTATAAAATGTCTAGAACTCAATTCCAATTTCAAAATTTTCAGAGCCCCCCCTCTCTTTCCTAAATTGCCAAGTACAAGTGAATTTTCATTGAGAGTTGGCACTTGGAGCAGAAGAGCACAGACTAATTTCATGTCAGTCACACAAAGCCAGTCTAATATAATAGTTTTGTGATGTTCCCTTCCTCTCTCTCTCTCTCTCTCCTTCTCTTTTTGTGTGGCACTTGCAAAAGCTTTCACTCGTACTTATCAATCTTTGATCTCTATTTTTGTAAAATTTACTCTCAAAAAATAATAATTTTCCTCATAGCAGAGATGTGAATATTTTTTATTAATAAAAAAATAAAAAATAATTTTACCAATAATTTTGAGTCTTGTGATAGAATTAGCAGTGGGTGAATTTTTGTAGTCAACCCGACATCTATAGTATCCTGCATCAGTGGGCTCGAGTTGTCGAATCATTAAGGCTGGAGATCGTTTTGATGATGGCCAAACCCGAAAGTAAAGACGAAGTCCCCAGTCATTTAATGTCAAGTGACGTGGTTCTTTCTCGTTTCGTGCATCGTAACTACAAAGAAAAAAAAGAGAAAGTTAAAAGAAATTTCATCTACTTTCACTTATTCTCCCTCTCCTACTCTTAACACTCTTTAAAGATGTAACATTTTTTATCTTTTGACTTTCTCTAAAAACTTTTTTTCTGGCAAGTACACTTTTTTTAAAAATTGTCTACGAGTATTATTTATAATTCACATACACGTATACAAGTTTTTTTTATATATAAATAGTATCACTTTTAAAATATAAATATATTATTGTTTTTAAAAAAAACTATTCCTTTTTTCCAAAAGAAAGTCAAAAAAAATATTATTATGACTATTATGACGAAACAAGGAAAGGAGCTTTTGGGTTGACATAAATATGAATTTTTATAAACTATTTTAGTACACCAAAAAAAGGTACAAAGGTGCATAACGAATTAAACTAGAAGTTATGGCCTATGAACTTTATAGGTCGTCAGGGCATGGACGAGCTTTTAAGGACTTTCTCCTCTTTTTTTAAAAAAGAAAGCATACTCTTCCCCACCTTTGGGGAGTGAGAAACTCATAAAATTTTCAAAACTTTATTATGCGCCCTATTTGACTTAAGATGACGATTATTCTTCCTCAATGTACTTTCTCCCCTTTTCTATTTTTTGTGTGTGCAGTACCTATGCAAGAGTCTGAGTGAAAGTGTGAATAGTTTGGTGAAAGTAAAGATAAAGACAAGAGACTGAAAAAAAAATCTTTTACCTTTTCGTGACATGGTTTATGAATTGAAAGTTATATCCCTCACTTTGAGTCTCAAATACTCTTGAACTTGGGATGTGCATTGTGGGGAGTGGGGGAGAGGGGTGAGGGAGGTTGAGGAATTTTTTATACAGAAAAAAAGAAACCCCAACAGAACGGAGACTCACTTCCCTCTCCCTCGTCTCTTTTTTTAGACACTTTTTTTTCGCTATTGCCATTTATGTTGTGTGTGTGTCGTCTATTTTCTCTCTCTCTCTCTCTCTCTCTAGTTGACAGATGTACAGCTGAAGATAAATTTACACACATTCAACTTCCCATCTGATATTGTCCATGTGCTCTCTCTCTGTATTAAATCCTGATCTCTTTATATGGAACCAAATATAGACGACATTATGTATCTCGTGTCAATTTAATGTGTGTACAACATAGAAAAAAAAGACTATCTTTGAAAATATTTTGGAATAATATACAACTTGTTTTTTAATCTTGTATACGTACATACATAACACATTATAAATCTCAAAAAAAGAAAGCATATTCTTTAGACACACGGAACTTGTGCTTAGACTGTACACACAATGTTGAGATACAAAGTAGAGAATGTATTTTTATACATGATGCAAAAATCTTAACAAAATTCAAGTTTTTTTTTCATTTCCCTTGAGGCTTTGGTTGAGGATTCGAACATGTTGAAACGATCTCTGGATACAGATTAACTTTGTAAGGCTATACAAGTTTTTTTTTGTGTCATTTTTGTTGTCGTCAACTTTCTCTCTCTCTTTTAACATTGTAAGATTATCTTTTTTGTATTTATTTTTTGTATTAAGTAAGTTGAGTGTCTCTTAGAAAGTACAGTCATTTTGATAAGAAAACTGAATAGGTGTACTTTTTTAAGTAATTAAAAAATACTTTTACAATTATATTTAATTAAAATATTTCTATATTCATTTTTTTAATAAGAAAAAATTAATTAATACACCAGATTTAATTACACAAAAAAAATCATTTTTAAAATATTAATACCGTCAAGTTGATAATTAATTAGTCACCGACTCACCTGTAAATTGGACTCCCTGATGAATCCTTGAACCATAAAATCATGGAGACATCCTCTAAAGAATTTATGGGACATGGAATTTGTCCTACTGTTTTTACAATTGCTGATATTTCTCGATCTACATCACATCAAAATAATATTAATTATATGTAATACCCAAAATAATTAAAATTGCGCAAAATTAAGCATTATAAATTTCAACTAAATTTTGTAAAATAAATTGAAATAATGTGTACAAAAATAAATAATAAAAAAAATAGAATTACACTTTTTAGTATAAGAGAAATTATCACTAATAGCCCAAAGACTCGTAAACAAGAAAAAAGATTGAAGGGAGATGGTTGGAAATGGTAAAAATTTGGTAGAACAACAAGTTCGTGATTTGAGCAACAGCATATTTTGAGGCAATTTAAATGCCAAACTTTTTTTTCCAAAAAAAAAAACTCAGGTTACATGTTTTCTTCCTCCAAGTGTTACATGCCTTCCCTTACACATCTATTCAAACATGTCAAACTTTATACACAAAAGTGTGCATACATATCCTTATTGTCGACAAGAAAAACCTGAGATTCAGTTTGAATCTTGGGAGTAGCAAAAACATTGTGGGGGGAGGGGAGTAGTTTGGAGCGGCTGTGTAAAAAAAAGAGCTCAAACTACACAGAAGGAGGGAGGGGGGGCCTCCTCTTTTTGAAGATTGAGTATAGTTTCTGCTCCGTTGACAAAATCCGATGCTCCCTCCTGATACTTGAAATCACTCAGTACAAAAAACCACGAGCAAGTTTAAACCACAAGAAGGATGAAGATACACAAGAAAACACATGTGCTCAACATAGATAAAGATACCACAATGTTTTCTAACGGGGCAACAAATACAAGAGAGAGAGAGAGAGAGAGAACACAGCCCCAACATGGCACTTCCCTTTCGAAATAGTAAAAAAAAAACTTCACCCACAATGACACACAAAGTCACCCTTCCTCAAATAAAAGAGACTCATCCCCCTTCTTTTTTTTCTCTCTCTTGTCTATTACACGGTTATGATCCCTATTATTTTTGTAAACAACACAATCCCCTTCATTCCATCTCCCTCTCTCTCTCTTTTTTAAGAGAGATGACAATAGTTATTTGTACTACAAAAAAAAAGTTTATTTTAGTTTAATTAAATATACTGTCAAAAAATATTTAACTTTTCTTTTTAAAAAAACCGAGAAATGAGCACTCACACTTTTGATAATCCTTTGAAGCACCAGAGAGCTTCAAAGCCACAACAATAAAAATAAAATCTTTCATAAAATATCCAACAAAGTTGTTTTTGAATAGCTGTTGCTGTTTGAGGTAATTTTGAAGAGAAAAACTGTTTCTTTTTTATGTGTGATAATTGTTTGAATTGAGACTGAATAATATTTGTAGAAACTTTTATTTTTATTAAAAGAGGAAGAAGAAGAGGAGAAATGTACACAGAGGGCTTAAAAACTCGTTGTGGTTAGAGGAATGAAGAGTGTACCGTCAAAGCAAAGCTAAGGTTGTGACTGAATAAAGAAGGGTTAAAGGAGGAGGAAGAGGAGAGAGAGAGTATTTTTTGTTACTTTTTTTCTACTGTCTATATATTTTTCACTTTTGCTCTCCCTCTTCTCCTGATTCTACATATATAAGAGAGAGAGAACCAGGACAAAAAAACTGGTATCTCCCTTACTCTATTCTGTTTCTGTTATTGCTCTACGTTGAAGAATGAGAGAGCCTTTGCTGTTTTTTCTTGAGAATATAAAAAAAACTATGTTATTTTTTGCTCCACTCTCTTACACTCCTCTACCACTATTTTGTATAAGAGAGAAAATGCCTATTGCCTATGCAGTTCCATTTCTTTTTTTTCCTCTTCCTCCTCCACACACACACAGAGGAAGATGAGAGAGTTGATACAGGAAGGAGATACAAGACTCATATAAAATATAAAGTTAGCCTTGTTCTTCCACTAAAGTTTAGTGGATTTAGTTTGGCTTGAAACACTAAAGAATCCTCATCATTGGATCTCAGCCCAAGTATGTAGGGGTAGTATGGCATGGCAGAACGACATTTTCTTTTCTTTCGTTTTTATAACCCTTTTTTTTCTTCTCTCCTTCTCTTCTATAAGACTTATATAACATTTTCTGTATGTGGTGTAAGAGTTATGTAAAGAAAGATGTAAAAATTCAGTTAACTTTAGTCTAGGTGCAATGATCTTTTTTTATTTATTCTTTTTCCTTCAATACTATTAGAAGATGGTTTACAAGTCTAAGAGAAAAAACAATTACAATTCATTTCACTTTGTACAGTGTAGTTAATTAAAGATTAAATTTTATTCTGAGTATCTTTCTAGTTTTGCTTTCTCTTCTTAGGTAATTTATGTCAAAAAAAACATAATGGTCTATTGACAAGTCTCTTGGGCCTTGAGTCTCGAGTTACCGTCAAATTAAATTAATTTAGTGAGTTTTATTTTGTTGTAGTTTTTTTACAATTTATAATTAATTAAATTAGTTTTTATTTTATTGTGAAAGAAAGTATACTTTTTTGTGTGTACTTTTCAGTTCCCGCCCACGTTATGAAATTGTCCATTATAAGGAATTTAATTTAATTTAATTAGAATTTATCAGAATAATTTAAAAGGAGCCTTATTTTTATGTAATTTAGATACAAATATATTGTTGGCATGCTTATTATTCTTGTCTATCCTCCCCCTCAAGTGTCAATTGGAGAGTTGGATGGAGTCGTGTGTGTTGTTTATAAAATATTTTGTTTTTCAACATCTCTGCATCATCTTGTCTATTGGAATAGACCCCACTGATAGTTGTGTAATGTGTATTTGTACAAACTTTTTTTTGGCCATCTTTTCAAGGATCAAACGACAGTCGACACCATGCCAAAGTTGTTGCCAAAGTCAAAAGTCTTTAAATGGGAGACGGAGACCCCATGCGATGCAATGCAGGAATTGTATGTAAAGGTACTTTTATAACTACATAAGCATATCCAATGTCAATTGCACATATTTTTTAAACTAAACATTATTCTACATATAGTCCAAGTGGAGCACATGCAAGAGAGGTAAAAAGAGCCAAAAAAGTTTTTTTTTGTTGGGGGTAAAAAAAGGTTTTTATAAATTTAGCCTTTAAATGAAGAAAGGAGGAAATGTGTAAAAATGTCAAAAGAAATTGTTCTCATAAAGTCAGGCGTATGGCTTAAATTTCTAATTATTTTGACACTAGTTCCTGTGTGGTGACTCAGAAAGTATTAGTTAGTTCACATTTTTTCACTTTTCTTGTCCCATACAATTTTACAAGAATATGCCATGAATGCTATGTGTCTTTTTTTGGGAATTTGAGTTTCGAGTTTCTTTCTTTTTCAGTTTAATTATTTTACTGGGAATTTTAGATCTCAAATATTTAAAAGTAATACAAAATAGAGATTATTTAATAATGATTAAAATTGATTACCATTATTTATCAATAAAAATTGTGTATGGTCATAAAATTGGTGGGTTTATTTATAATTAAAATATTTTGTGTAAAAATCAACTCTCTGTATTTTTGTATTTAAGAAAAGGAAGAAAATGATTAAAGAAATAATGAAAATCATTTAAGATTGTTTTTTTTTCACTAAATATTTATTAATGGATGTCCCATGTCAGATAGGTGTATGTAGGCTTTGACTTGACTGTTTCTTGACAAAAATTGAATTTAGTTTTGATGGAGCATAATTGTGAGTAGTGGAGGATTTGACGTCATTTGATTTCATTTGAACGAGTCATGAATTATGGGCGAGACTCATCATGAAGACAACTCTTGCTTTTTTATCTCTTAGCCATATAAAAGAACTTGTCCAATATTTCACACATGAAATGGAATCACAGTAAAAAATATTACTCCTCTTCCCTCTCTCTTCATTGTAAGATGGAAGAGGTCTTATATAAGGTCCATTTGAGATGATAACTCCCGTATTTCGTCCTTATAAGTATATCTATATACTAGTTTCTTCTTTTTTTTCTAAATTTTTTTGGCCACCTCTCAACAAGTATTATCTTTATTTTACGTAATTTAAGACGAATGTTATCTTTTCTATAGCTCACACAGTATATAGGAACATATATGTCGTCCTCATTTCAAGAATCTCTTTATACTTTCTCCAACAATAAAGCATTACATTAGATCACATTCCTTTCAAATATTGTCACTTTCACTTTCACTTGGTTGGTAGTAGCACAAGAGAAAAAAGAAAGGATGACCTGGATCATACTGAATGACGTCTCGTTGAAAATAATTGACAAAAAAAGATTTTTTATATAAAATACATTCATTTTTGATAATTTTTCATTGTAAAAATTATTATTTGCTATTCTTTTTGAAATACCTATACATTAAGGTGAGCTTATATTGATTAAGTTGTATAAAAAAATTTGTGTGTAAAAAGTAAATAAATTTAGGGACCCTTCAAGTCAATGACCTTATTGGAAAAATACTTGAGCACAAAAAAAAATATTTTTATTTACCCAAAAATAGTGAGATAGACAAACTTTTGAAAATTCAAGCTGGACAATTTTTTGTCAAGGTGGTTTGAAAAAAAGATGTTGCTCTCTTGGAGATTTAGGCAGTGAGCTTATTTGCTTATTGAAGAGTTTCACTAGATTGTTCTTGTCGTTGACAATAGTAAAAAAAATGTCTGAATGTATCTGTATGTGTATGTTTTAAAGTAAGAGAAATATATCTTTATATCTTTTTCTCCTCAACTCTATCAGTCTGTACAGTTGAGTTGAGTGAGATAAGTGTAAGATGAGACTCCTTTTTTGGGGGGAGAGAATGTACTGCAATATATTTCGATGGTTTGGAAGAAAATGGCATATATTCCCCAATATACTATATATATATATATATATATATTGTTACATGGACTATATCCAGGATTGCTTTCACAGAAAAAAGTATCTTTTTTTCTGTACAAGTAATATGTACATATGGAGAGTAAGAGTAAAAAAAACAGAAAACCAAGTTTGAATGTTGAAGGTGCCGATGATGTTCAAATCTCTTTTTCCCCTTGGTTTCATTTTCCCCGCATTTTGTATTTTCACTTTTCATGGCTCTTGTCTCTACAGTTGAAATGTGTTGGAGAGAGAGAGAGACGGAGAGAGAGACTACGTATTTTGTATTGTGTGTTCTTTTTGTAGTGTCATTGTACATTTTACAGGACTGGCATATATTTAACATATTTATTAGATAGGAGGAGAGAGAGAGAGTCTAATGTAAACACGAGTGCATCAGTTCACATCAAGTGGAAACTCTTTGCCAGTTCAAATTCAGACAATATTGAATGTCGACAACATTCTCAATCCAAGTGTTAGTATGAGACCCACTACTACTATTTCGGTATGCATGTGACCCAACATCAAGTAAAAAAAGTTTTTGGACTCAACCTGAAATGTTATACATACATGTACATGTATATGTATATGGGGATGCAGTGTATATTTGTAATCTTGATTTTCTTATGACTCTCTGTTTATTTTTCTTTGTTCTTCCCCTTCCTCCCTTTCAACAATCTTGGTATCATCTTCTCTCTCTCTCTCTCTCTTAAGATCCACCGCACACTCTTTTAAACTGAAGGAAGGGGGGAGTAACTATTTATTTGTGCACTAGTTTTTGTTTTTCTTGTACCTTAACTCCAGTCAAGTGTCTTGTATACTTTGAGCTGTGAGTTTCATTTAAAATTTTATACCCTCTCTCTCTCTAGACTTGTATTGGTAGTGCAATAAAATACATGTTTTTTTAGGTTTGGCAACTAAAATTACATTCAATTGGAAGTGTTTTTTGGTTTTTGAAAGTAAAAAAAGAATTTTTGCACATTGTACGAGTAGTTTCATAACGAGTTTTATTCTCATGAATTTTTTTTTAGAGAATTTGGTGGGTTGATTATTTTTTTAACAGAGCTACTTTGTTACCCCCATCCCTCGTTGTCTTCCGAAGAAAAAAATTAGAGACAGAAAATGATGATATTAATTTCCTTGCCAATTGGATTTTTCGAATTTTGATCCTCCCCTCCTGTCCCATAATCCACCGTCCGCCACATTTATTTAAAAAATTTTTTTTATATATATCAAAACAACAAGGAAAACTTTTGTTTGGAGGGCGGATGAGGGTTTGTTCTGATGTTCATCCTTGTCTTATTTTTCTTGTTAAATGGAGATGCTGAAAAAAGATAATAACAAAATTCAAGTCATTGTAACCTAGAGATGACAAGGCAGTTTGCCAAAACATTTAATTTTCATTAGAAAAATTCATTTGGAATTTAAAATTTGTTTTTTTTTCTTACTTGTAATCTCTCCATGTTTTTCTCATTGTTATTGTGCTGACAATATTTTTTTTTATATAAAAAAGGGTCATTTAATTCAATTAGTTTCTTGTAATTTCTATTTTTATTCAAGGTCAAATATCAGTACAGTCACAGTGGCACAACAGTTTTTAAAAATAATAATTTTAAAAATTAAAATAAAATAAAAAAATTTTGAAAAAAAACTCCTTGTAAGGTTTTATTTTATTTGAAGAAGGGGTGCCATATGGAAACGATATATAAAATAGCGTTGACAGTACAATTTAAGAAGCTATTTCTTGTATGAAAACTTTAGCTTATGTTCCATACAGATTTTTAGAGAGAGAGGGAGAGAGAGAATATAATTTTGTTGGCAAAAAAAAAAGATTTGTCAAATGGGTTCAAGTTTTTGGCAAAGATTCAAAATGTATTCATCTATTTATATTTTTCTTTTTCTTTGACAACATGATTTTTCTACTTAAATATGTAATTGGCAGGAATAACTTATCATATCACATAATATCTGTCAGTCCCCCCAAAAAAAATTTACAAACTTTCTGGCATCATCATCATCAAAACAAAAATTCCGTTTTTTCAATAATTAATTTAAAAAAATTATATTTTAATTGTAAAATGATTTTGTAGACCCCAATTGTCGGTTAAATAATATTTTATTCAATGGTGTGGTTAATTTTGTTTTGAAAATGAAAATTAAAAATTTAACAACAATTTAAAATAATTTTTTAACTCTTATTTACTTAGTCACATCATAAACAGTCGGTGGTAATTGTGATTGTGTTTGAATAATTTTTCCTCCACGTTGTTTAGTCAATCTCCAAAGTAAAATGAGGATTCCACACAATACAAGCGTGAGGGTGGTTCCAGCTAAAAAAGATGAAATAAAAAAATTTAATTTACAAATAAAAATTTGCAAGAAAAAAACATTTAAAATAGTTTAGTGTTATATTATATTTATGTAAAATGTTTTTTAATGGCGACAACTCAGACTACGTTTTCTGTTAAGTAAAAGCAAAATTCTTTTTTGGAAAAGACACTTTGACTTTGATTTTTTTTAAATATAAAAAAGTGGGGAAAAGTGCCTCAAGTTTTCTTGTGAATTTTAAAATAAACCGTTGCAAAAAAAACACTAGGGAATTTTATTTTTTTAGGTTATCTCTCTCTCTCTTAGACGATGAGAGACGGCCATGTCCCTTGGGCAAAGATTTTGGCCTCAATTTGCAATTCCAAGTAGACCAAAAAAAAAAAGACTAGCGTTTCTTATAAGTAAAGCAGAGAGTGAGGGAAAAGGGAGTTGCAAATTTTACATGTTAAAATACACAAGAGAGAATTACCCGCAAATGATTTGATTTCAATTCCTGTATGAGGATAAAAAATTTCAAGAACGGAGACACCCCCATCAACTTGACTTTCATTGGACAATTTTCTCTCTCCAGTGCTGTCCTCAATGACATTTAAATCTGGAGATTTTCCCCAAATTTTAACACTCTCCGTACTAACTGTCATTGGTGATTGAGTATAGGAAGGAATTCTTAATACAAAACTCAATGGATTTGTCGTTGACAAATAAGATGAATCTCTCTCTGTTAAAATTGATAATTCAGCTTGAGTTGTAGTTGTGGTCTCATCATCATCATTAAAAATAATTTCAAGAAAATGATTGGCCGTCTCCATAAAATCAAGCCCAGCCAACATGTCCGAAAAAAAACTTTCATCTATTTCCATATTTTGAAAGAATCCTCCACTCTTTTCATCTGAGTCCCCTTCAGGTAATTGTAATGATTCGGTGGTGGTGTATTGATGAAAAAGTTCATCTGAATCAAAATCATCTTCTCCACTACTACTATTACTTTCTTCTGAACTTGAACTGTCATCTTCATCTGATCCGGACTCATCATTTTGCTCTGTATGATCTTCATTTGTTTCTCCATCTTTTTCTGTTGGATGAACAATTTCAGAGTCACTTTCTGTATTATTTTGCAATTCAAAATTTAATTTTTCTGTGTCATTTGCATATTCTCCATTTTTTCCGTTGCCAACTGTGTTGTCAATTTTTTCCGGGAAATAAGGATAAAAAAATTGAAGGGGGAAAATTCGGGTAGTCTTTATTTCTGTGTCAATTACAGGTGATCTCAAACTACTCACTTTCTCTGTATGGTAATTCATTCGAAGTGTCCATCCATGGCCTGGAAAAAAATAATTAAAAAAAATTTATTTATTTTATTTTAAATTATTTTCAATATATATAAATTAACCTTGAGTAAATAACACAAACACACAAAATATTTTGAGACAGTCCATCCTCATAAATTCACTTGTGGATTCTGTGTGGGTGAATCAAAATGGAGAGAATTTTAGTTTAGAAAAAAATACATTATTTTTAAAAATTACAATAGAATGAGAATAGACAAGATACGCAAAAAAAATTGTGGATGTCCATCCATATATTATTTAGAGAATCATGCTCATGAATATTATTCTTCTTTTCTTTTGCATACAAAAAATTTAATTACTAAATAAAGTATATATTATTATATAGCTTTACTGTCAAATTTGGCAAAGTTAAAAATATTCCAACTTCTTTTTTTTTTTTGCTTACATGCAATCGTCCGGAAGGACTACATCCGCTTTTGGTTTTTTTATGTTTATTTTTTTTGTATTTCAGTAATTGAATGCACGAACCCTCCTGCCCTCCTCCTCCTCCTTATATCATAAGTATTGGGTTCTAGTTCAGACTTTATTTGTGAGTGGCATGGTCAAATCTTTTTTCACTTTCGGTTGTCGCAAAATAATACATTTTTTTCAGTCCTTTTTCTATTGTCAGCTGATTACATACATCAGGTTACTCTGTACAGTAAAATTTGTTATTTCATGTTCATAAACTTTAAATTGTTTTGAAAATTTTGTCCTTTTTTTGTAACAAAAAAAAGTTTTTTTTGTGACGTCAACTCTGACTTTTATGTTACAAAACTATTAGGTCAGGATTTAGTTTGGGATTAAATAAAAATTAATTTTTTTAGCATTGAACTAAATTCTATGGACAAGTCACAAGGCAAGAGCTGGAACGGGAGCGCTATCAAGGGGATTTGAACCGGGTTTCGGTTTTCTAAGAGTCATCATAGGTAGCATGCACCATCGTGGGTTTTGTATGGTAGCTTTGGAATGAAAATTTCTTTTATTTTTTTTTACTAAAGAAATCAATTTAAAAATATTTGTACAGTAGTTGATGAAAGAGTTGACTTTATTTAATTAATTTTTAGTCCTATTTACACTTTTAAATTATTTACATTTTTATTTTTTTGTTCATTTTAATTGACTTTTTTTCTCAATCAACACTTGTAGTACCACGAGATTATTTAAACTCGTGATGCATTAGAATTTTTTGTATTTTTTTACAGAGTAAATTGCAATTTTATAAGTCTAAATATTTTAAAATAAATTAATCTATATAAAAATAGTTTGTAAAAAAACAATTTATTTTGAAAATGACTTTCACTTTCTTCATTATAAGAAATTGAGTTTAATATTAAATCTCTAGACTAAAAATAGTCAATTACTGGGCTTTTTAATTTTAATATAAAAAAATTCTCAAAGTGCTTTTTCACTCTTTCTAATTTTATTTTTTTTTGTTGGTAATTTCCAAAGCTTTTTACATTTAATTAAATGACAAAATGAAATTTTTTATCTAACTTTTCTTCATATAAAAAAATAAAGTCATAATTGTTCCATCTTGTCTCTCATGACTTGTTCCTTATGTACAACAATGTGTAAAGTCTCTCACTCCTCCATAATTTTTTGTGACGGTTAGAAAAAAAGCACTTAAACTTTTTTTTTCACCCTTGTCTTGTCTTGACTTGATTTTTTTTAAAGCCGGAAGTGTACAAGTGAAAAGGAAGTTGTATAAAGGACAATTACCAAATAGCCTTTTGCCTCTTTATTGTCTCTCTCTCTCTAAAAAAAACTTTCTCCTTTCTTTTCTAGAGACGAGTCAACCACACAAAACATTTGTAAACTTCAAGTGTGATTAAATTCTCCTGTCGTATTATTATTATCATTGTGAGGACGGCCGTATTGTTGCCAACTTTTTCCGCTGGCTTCTCTCTCTCTCTCTTCGTTTATGCGAAAAAGAAGAAGAGAAAAACTTTTATTTCGTCCTTTAGCAACAATAAATTTCATAAGTGCTCCCTCAAGCATTTGTCTCTCTCTCTCTACTTTATCATAGTACTACACTCCCACTTGTACATTTTTTTTGTCAAACTCCCTCTTATTTTATACAAGTGCAGTGTACAGTGGACTTTCTCTTTTTTTTGGGTGGGGGGAAGTAGAGACAACAACTTTTATTTTTTTATAATCCAACATAAAATGTATCAAGTGTAAAAAAAAGAAAAAAAAATCCTCGAGCAATGCCCACCCTCCGTGTTTTTTTGTGTCTCTCTCTCTTGAATATTTCTTTTGTTAGTGATATTTTTTTTTGTTGAGTAAAAAGCTTTAAAATATTTTGTTTTTACTCTGAAAAAAATAAACTAGTCATTTTATTCATCTCTTTGGTTATATATATTTTTTCAAACATTTGTTTTTTAAACAATTGCTCAAAGGCATGAGAGAGGGGAAAGCTCACAGAATTCTTTCAATTTATTTTAGTTTACACTTTCCACTTGTGTCATTTCATTTGGTACAAAAAAAAAGAATTTTTCAAAGAATTTCTGGTTCATTGTACATTGTACAAAAAAGATGAACAGAACACACAAAAAAGGAGTTGGAGATGAAGAGACGAAAATGAAGATACAGACGGTTGATTTTATAGTTTCTTAGTTGAAATTACGCAAAAAAAAATTTTTACTCTTTTTTGACTCTTTTTTTTTGTCTAAATATGGTAGGAAGTTTTTTTTTGTATCTTTTAATATTTTTGGAACTGGTTCCTTTTGCTCTTGAGGATTGTGTGTGTACTGTGTAGTAAATTGTGTAGCTGTTTTACACACGTTTTTTGTCCCTCTCGTAAAAGGGAAGGAAAAGTGCATCTGTGTGGAGTCAACAAATCATGTTTTAGCAACAACTATTAATTAATTTCTCTTGGCAACTTTCCTACACTATACTTGGCCGTCATCATTCTCCCTTTTGATACACTTGCCTGGCTTCTCATCCATGAATTGTATCTCTCTCTCCTTTGTATGTACATGGGGGCAAATTCTGGTCAAATGGAAAAAGAGACAAAACTGTCCATGTCTTTTTTTCCCCAACAAAACTAATTATGATTGTGTGTATAGGGGAAAATAGTGAACACAAAATGCGACTCATTCTGAGAAAAACAATTGAAAGCAGATGACAAAAAAAAATTAATTTTCAAAGTTTTTCAAAAAATAACTTTACTATATATATATGTAGTGGTACAGTTTAGAATTTTGTAGAGTGGACAGAGAAATTTATTGTTTTGAGAAAAAAATTATTTATTTTTTTTTAAAATGGCTTCCAAATAAATTTACTTGTTGTCAAAAGAAATTTTGAGGATTATTTAGAATTGGAATTAATTTTAAAGATTTATTTCTTATAGACAATTTAACAGAAATATTTTTTGTAGGAATTTTTTTTGTTGTTGTTGTTAAGACTGAGTAATGACAAAAAATGTGAAATATTTAGAGCCAAGTTTTCTTGACCGTTCAATTTAAAATAATTTTTTTGACTTTCTCTTAAAACTTTTGTGTGACCTTCTTGTGGGTTGTGCGGACATGGGGATAAAGGCATAAAAGTCAAAAAATACATTACAAACCACTCTCAAAAGAAATATATTACAAACCAACATAAACATTAGACGGGACTCTACATTCAGACAATGCAAAATAAAAAAGTAACAAAAGAAAATAAATATAAGACTTCATTCTCCCTCTCTTTGAATTTTCTCCATTAGTTTTCACAACAATGTACATACCAAGAGAGAGAGAGAGAGAGAGAGAGAAAACTATCAAATCAATGTTTCAAACATGAGTAAAGAAAAATATGGAGAAAGTCTTTGGTGAAGAGTGAAAGTGAACAGTCTTCGTTCTCTAGGTAGCTATTACTGCCTAAACTAAATCTAAAATCCTGTGCTTTGAGTTTTTTCAACAGATTAAGTCTCAACTTTTCTCCATTCTGTATAAAATGGCCTGGTTGATAGGGGTGCATGGTACAAAGTTTTGGGGCAACACTCAATGTGTACACACTTTTCACTTTGCCATTCATAACATCCATTACTCTCTCGTAACACTGACTCACTTTACTTCTTTTTTGTGTACTAGAGTGAAAGCACAAAGGTGAAAAGTCTGAGGGAGAGCGAGAGTAAAATATATTTTTTATTCCCGTTTTAAAAATACATGGGACGTGTATTATGCGTATACTTTTTTTGAATATTGTGCGTACATGTATTTGTAGTTTAGAAGAAAGTTTACAAGAAAACATTTTATTTTTACAAAAAACACACATTTCTTGTCAGTATTGTAGCTTTCTCCATTACAAGACATAAATGACAGACAAAGAGAGAGAGAGA
This sequence comes from Arrhopalites spinosus, assembly GCA_034700945.1. Lineage (NCBI taxonomy): Eukaryota > Metazoa > Arthropoda > Collembola > Symphypleona > Arrhopalitidae > Arrhopalites > Arrhopalites spinosus. Next base: position 21,965 of record JAQIVZ010001671.1, read on the forward strand.
GAGAGAGAGAGAGAGAGAAAAGTAGAAAGTTAGAAAAATAAATAAAAAATACATGCGTAAAATTCAACTCTTATGAACATTATTTTTTGTGTATTCTATGTACGCATCATGTATTCACATGCTTTTTAGAGAAGTTGCAAAAATTTTTTTAAATCACTTTCTAAAGTGAAAGCCAGTCCAGCATGCTTTTTTGTATGACATAAGTGGTACATTATATGAAAAGGGAGAAATTTAATTTATTAATATTTTTATTATTAAGTAAACTATCATTTGTAAATTATTTTCCTCTTTTTTGGGAACATTTAAATAAATATTATGATCAGTTTCCATCTGTACATCAATTTATAAATGGTCTGTAAAGATGAAATTCTCAAGCTGCTCTTTTAGAGAAAGCATCATCTCTGACTTTTTTTCTCTTGTACAGAGAAATAAAAAGAAGAGATAAAATTCAAAAAAAGAAGGAGAAAGGGAGAAAGGAGAATCGTGGGAATTTGAAATACCGAAGGGAAATTGAAAAAAAATCCAAGAATATACAATTTGAAGGCGTAAAAAAAGTGAAAAGAATATAAAAAACATGACCATTTCAAAAAAAAGAAGGAAAGTGAAAGTTACAAGTTAAGACAAGGATGAAATCACATGCTGTGTTATGATAGCACTTTGGACATATAGAAAAGTACAAGTTTCTCACTTAATTTCATTCCACTTGAACATGGTTTTCAATCTCATTGAAAAAAAGAGAAAGCAAGAGAGAGAGAGAAAGATGCCGACTGCTGGATCGTTCATCGGTTTTTTGAGAATGTTGTAAAGACAGAGAAAGTACTAGTACATTTTATTGTTATACAGAGTTACACACACACACACACAAACAAAAAAAAAAGAGAAAGTCTCAAGGAAGAGCTCATAAGATTGAGCAAGATGGAGGTCACAACAAGTTATCTTGAAAACAATACTTTTACACTTTCAAGTCAGAAATTCTTCACTACAAAATAAAAAAGAAAGAGAAACCAAAAGAACAAAAAATCTAAAATAACACGTACTCCTCCCTACTATACAAACAGACATAATTCACAGATATAAGATAAGAAAGCGACAGTGGACCCAAGTAGAAGAGGAAAGAAGAAAATCCAACTTTCCCCTCGCTTTCTCTCTAACTAGGTTTGGTTGGAGGGGTGAAATAGTCGTATGCTCAATGCTTTATTGCCTTGTTGGGCTTGTCCAATACTATTTTCTGTTTCTGTATTTTCTCAAGCGTGTTGGCATTTTTGCAATTACGACATTCCAATCTTTTCACTATCAACCGATAAGTGTCGGCAAACTCTGGGAAAACTACTCCCTACTCCCCACACATTTTTTTTATATAAAATTCTGGCCATGGAGAAAGCAAAAAGAAAAAACAATGTGCGTGCTCTGCTGACCTGCTCCAACTCAATGATTTTAAAAAAAAACAAGAGAAAGTAACCAAAGTAAACTTTCCTTTGTAAAACTATTCCCCTCTTTTTTCAGAAAGAAAGTCTACACAAAAAAAAGAAAGCAAAGTGTAAGTCAAGTCAACTTTAATAAAGTTTAACTGTTCTTTTGTATTTTTTTCAATATAAAAAGAATTTTAGTTTATATTGTCTATAAAGAAAAAATAAATTTTGTAAAAATAAAATAAAACAAAAAAAAATTGTTTGAATTGTTATTTTGTAAATGTTTTTTTTTTATTTGTAAAAAAAGTATAATTTAATTGCTAATTGTTAAAAGAAAATCATGAGAGGTTAAAAGTGAATGGAGAAAGTAGAGCAAAAAAAATAAATTTTTCGCTTGTTGATTTTCTCTCAATGTTTCTTTTTCCGCCTCTGACTCCTCCCACGCCATCTGAATGTTTTGGCTCATTAAAGCTAATTAAGTTGTCTGTCTTTAGACAGTCTTGTCCTTTTAACATTCAAATTGGGATTGTTCTGGCTGGGTTGTGCACGAGCAATCAAATATAAAAGCTTTCTCCTGTTTATTCTATTTCATTATTCCCTTTCTCCGACACATTTTGTCTATTTTTATAGGCGTCTTTTTGTTTCTAGTAAAAGGACAAAAATATTTATTCAATTATAATTTAATACTAACTTAATTCAGGTGAAAGTTCTTTGTTTTTCTTAAACCCTTACAAAATAAAATAATTTGAATTTCTCTCAATTTATTATTTAATTGTAATTTATTCTAAGATTCTCTAACCACTATGGACTGGTATCTGGGAGTATTAAAAAATTCAGAAATAAATTTCATATTTTACAAAAAAAATTAGGTCAAATTGACAAAAAGGACAATAAATAAAATAAAAAATTCTCTTTTTTGTCAAAATTTGAAGATTTGACTTTCTCCCTCTCTAGAGTATCCATAAAATGTTGATGGTACAGATAAATGTAATTATAATCCAACATAATATTCTACAACCATGGAGACATAGGGAAGTCTTGCGACATTTTTTTCATTTGTGTTGGCTTCAAGGTTGAAAAAGAAAGGAGGGGGAGGGGGGACAAGATAATGATGATGAAGAAGAGGTAGAAAAGAAAAGAGTGAAAGAAGGAAGACTAAAAAGTGAAGAGGAAAAGGGGAAAAGAGAAAAGAAAAAGTTTTATTATTGTGGCCTTTTACCACCATCTCCTTGGGAGTCAGTCTGTGCTTATATTATTCCCCTTTGAGCCTTTGGGTTATTCTAGAGGTATTCTTTCTGGTTACTTACAGACGATTGCTTTACAGAGTTTACAGTTTAGACTCAATTTTCTCTACCCCCTCCCCCTCTTCTTCCCCCGCCCTCCCACAAAAAAAGCTTCCAGGCTCAAAGTCGTCAACTGTTATATTATTTTCATCTTCTATTCTTCCTCTCCTTTTTTTGTGTACATGTACAGGAGTAGACGCAGTGTGTATCAAAATACATGCCAGATATCCTTGAAAATTGTCGTGCAGTGGGGAAAGTATATTTTACACACTTTTTTTAACGGCAAACTATACTCTATACTGTTATATGGTGTACTAATGTAGGGAAACAATTGGAGAGATAGCGTATGTTATATGAGGGATGCCAAAAACACTTGTGACTTTAATCCTGTAGTCCCCTACACACATAGACACACACACACAACTTTACACATTTTGTCTAGTTAAGTTTTTGGAGAAAATGTAATGGAAATTGACTGTGAGGAAAAAGTTGAAAAGTTTACTTACTTTTGTGTGTATCCTCTGGCCTTTTCCCCTTAATTTTCTTACTGTTGGCTCGTGCGAGAGAGGACATCTCAAAGAGAGAGAGAGAGGAAAAGTGTAAAGAGATTAACTAACACCTTATCCTCTTGTTAAATTCATCATAACACAACTTTTTGGCAGATTAAAACACACACTTATATATATAGAGAGAGAGTCTAGTAGTCCTTGGTTAGGTTTATTTATAGTTAAAAAGTTATAATTTAATATTATGTAATTGTACCAATCCTTCTAAATATATGTCCTTTCTCTTTTTCCTTTTTACGATGAAGAAACTATACCATTACACACTTTTCTTTATTTTGAGACTTTCTCCTGTGCAAAATGACTAGTCTCCAATTTTTTATTTGTGGAGAAAACTGACTGTATTTTGGCTAGTTGGAGATTTTTAGAAATGAGTCATTTTGTCATGTTTTATTTAGCAGGTAAAATTATATGAAGAGAATTAGTGAATATTTTTAATTGTGCATAGTTTTATATATATTTATTTTATAAAATTAGAGTCAAATTAAAGTAAAGTCAATTTTTGACAAAAAAAACTACAGGTATTTATGATGTAGCTGATTGTTTCCCAAAAAATTGTATTTTTTTAATATCAGACATGAAAAATGATTATTATAATTTATATTGTATTTTTTATGCATTAAAATTTTTTTATACATACAAAAAGTAATAAATTGTAGTGCAATGGGGAATGGGTGAAGATTAAACTATTTAATTAATTGGTAAAATTTTATTTTCAAAATTTATGATTCTCATATCTCCTCATGTCATCATTTTCCTCCGCCCTCTTGTTCATTTCAAAAAATAGAAATGCACAATTTCCACAAATCTCGCATGCACTTTTTTGGAAAGACTAATAAAATATTTTTAATCTCCTAACATTATTTTTCCTCTCTCACAAAAAAACAATGGCAGTCATGTCATGTGAAAATGAATCATTTCCTCGCCCATGGTTCTCTCAGCCATGTCAATTTGTATTTAAAACTTGTTTTAAATAGGTTCCCTAATAAACCATTAACAATTATGCAGTGTGTGAAGGAGTTTTGTGTGCTAGTGGGATGTTAATGATAAATATAAATAATTCAAAAAAAAACATTTGGCTCTCTGCTTCATTAGCCCCTCTATTGTCATCCTCATTTTGTGACACTTGTCAAAGCGGAAAGGCGAGTAAATATTTTGTGCAATTTTCTCTCTTCACTGTACTCTACAAATTTTGTACAGTAGGGGAAGCAAAGTGAGGACGAGAATTTTGTCAATCGTTTTTCATGTATAATATACATGTATAACAAACTAGATAGTAGAAAGAAGCTCCATTTCTTTTAGGTGAAACTTTATTTCTTTGGCAAAAATACATTTTTTGGGAAATTTTCAAGTCTAAAAAGAGAAAAAAAATGCTGGAGGCTCTGCAAAGTATGAGCTACTGCGACTGCCACTATAATTGAATTCAAAAGGGGAGAAAACTGGCACTGGATATTTTCTTAACTTGTTGAAAGTTTTTCTCATCTCTCTCTCTCAGAGAAAGTAGAGGAGGAGGACCAAGTCAATGGTTACGAAATAAGGCGGAAAACACCAAGTGTTCTTTTTCCCAAGAATGTCATGGGGGAGGTCTACAATTATTTCTATATGAGAAAATGTCTTGTTTTTCTTGCCATTTTTTCCTTTTCAATGAACTACACTTTTTTCAACATCTACACCCTTTTTTGACTGTTGCTGAGCTTTTGCCAACTCAATTTTATGTAGGTGGTACATGCTTTCTTTCTTTTACTGTAGAAAGTCTTCCGGTATAAAAAAAGGATTTTTTTTTCAACCGTAGTCAATAGCCTCTATTGGAACTTTCTTTTTCTTAAAATAGTAAATGATTGTAAGATTGTAATAAAAGAGAAATGTTTGTGTCATGTTTTTGACAAAATTTTATTTTATAAAAAAAGACTTTTTTCAAAAAAAATAGTGACAAACACTTTACATGAAAATTTTGTCAAGTGTAAAAGTGAATTTGCCTGAGGGTTGCTAGTCAAAAAAAAATTCTCTTTTTTTTTGCTAACACGCGTTAAACTTTAAGAAAAGGACTTGCAACTTTTCTTTCAACTTTCACACATATCGATAAAAGCTAAATGCCCACAAGGATCCCATAAGAGAATTAAGTTCTTTCACTTCTACATTGAGAAAGAGAGAGAGAGAGAAAGTGAAAACTGTTTTAATACTCTTTGGGTTCAAGTTGTAGGATTTTGATAGTACAAGGTAGGTGAAAAAAAATATTTTAAGAATTTTCAATGTCGAAAAAAGAAAATGGATGAAAGTGCAAAGAGAAATTAGAAGATGGTATTTTATTTTAGAGAACATTCCCCCCCTTCTTTCTCCTCTCTGCATAATGAGAATAAAATAAAGGAGAGACTATTTTCAACAACTTTCAACTTTCTCCATCATCACTTACATAAATTTAATGTTTTCTTTTCATCTCAAAAAAACTCCATCCTTACTTTCTCTTCTCACTAAGGCTCCGCTTTCTATGATATGATGTGACGATAGAGATAGAACATAGAGCTGGGGCTTGTGTGAACACCTGTTTTTTATAGGAGGACATGCTATTAACGATAAGCTGAGGGATCTCCCCTTCAATTTTTTCTATGACCTCTATTATTCGGTCAAATGATCATTTTATGGGTTCTCAATTTTTGTGATAGGAATTATCAAAAATTGAGACAATGAGTCTCGTTTAATTTAATTTTTTTTAAAAAAAAACTTGACATTTATTTAATACAAATAGATTTTTTTTCTAAATAAATTTTAATTTATTTGTTTGTTCTCTCTTTCTAACAAGGTGACAAAGTAGCGTAACAAATTAGTACGTAAATTGAAAAAAATGAAAATTTTTGTCTAAAAGAGAAAGAGACAAGACAAAAAAAACTCTCGACAAATTCAATAAAAATCCAGTTAAATATGTAACTTGAAGAGGAAGCATGTTACAAATGTATAATGTAATATGTACACAAGCTAATTTGAACGGAAGAGAGAGAGAGGGAGGATGTGGCTTCTGTGTTCCATAACATTGTTCTTTTTAGGGGTCCTCTCTGGCTTGTACAAAGTCTATTCTTGTGGATGCATGAGCAGCCACAGTAAAAGAGAGAGAGAGAGTTACATGGAGAGACGATGGGTAATGAAAAGGATGACAAAGTAAAAAATGTTCAAGGGGGAGAAGAAGAAGGAACTGCAACGTATGGTTGTGTGTGTGCCCAAATATGAGTTTTATTACAAGATATTTTTACTGCTCTTTCTTTTATCTCTTGACGGTACACACATTATTACCTACACTCCTCTCCTAAATTTTTTTTTGTCTGTTCTTTTTACTGCCATTTTTATTTTTTCTTTATGTACTCCCCCCATCTTCTTCTCCCTTTTCATCTCTCTCTCTCTCTCTCTTTCTTGTCCTCATAAAACACATTCAAAGGAAACTGTTCGGCTCAGCAAAAATCAAAGAGTACAAGACAATATGTAACATGTACCCCTCTCTCTCTCTCTCTACAGATATATTATGTGTGTTCATTGATCATTGGCGCAATAAGTAAAAGATGAAAAATAATATTGACTTTATTGTGACAATATTACAAATATATTGAACTTTTTATTTATTTATTAATTACTCTCAAAAAAATTATTTGGTTTTTTTCTTTGCTATCTTTACTTGGGCTTTTTAAAAAAATAAAATTTTCAATACTTTTTAACAATTCAGAATTTTGAATATGCAGAATTAATATTGATAAGAAAAAGGATTACCGTTTACCGTGTATGACCCAATAGTACACCCGCGCACTATTCCACAAACGTACCCTCGACCCCGCGTACTAGACAATGACTTTATGATTTTACCATGACATTTACAATACAAATCAATA
>JAQIVZ010001672.1:0-29071 GCA_034700945.1 Arrhopalites spinosus
GAATTAGGGAAGGTCACAGGGGTCACTGGATGAAGAAAGAGAAGAATAAAAATAAATTTGAGAAAAAATCTTTGATATTCAAAGTTTCCCCTTTGAAATTGTGACTCATTTCGTCTCGTGTCTTTTTCGTATTTATTTCGTTCTTTTCTCGTTTCCCAAATTTTCTCCCGGCTCAAGGTCCTCTCCCCGAATTTTCAACAAGAACCACAACTCCCGGATTTACCCTTTTCAAACTCATCTTATTTTAATTAACCTTATCATATTAGCTAAAATCAAATAAATTAAATCTAATCAACATCTTCATCTTGCCCTTTCTATTGACAAACAAAAAATATTCTTCAAAATATTCTTCTACACACAAAATCAAAATGACAAAAAATATTTTTCCAGAATTTATGTTTTCCAAAAAGATAATCATCAATTACAACTATTTCTCACTCCCATTAACTTTCAACATAAAAAAATCATTTACAATGACAGACGGGTTGTTTACCATTTTTTTCACTTCCGGTCATCATCATGAAGAGTGAGCAAGCCGCCAACTGTGTTCCAAAAAATTCTCCCCTTTTATTTCTAGTGAGAAAACCATTTTAAAATATTGAAGGTGACTCCAAATCCTGGGACAAGGAACATTTCATTCATTGACTACAGTTAACGTTTGTATAAAATACAAACTCACATTTAAAAAAATAAGACAGCTGGTGACCGTTAAAAAAAGATTTCATTTTGATTCAACCACCTGTTCCCTTTCCTTCAATTTCAGAGAGAGGAGGGGGGGGAGGGGTTGTACAACAAAATAGTACAAAAAAATAGTAGAGGAGAATTTCATTCACAAAAGTCTCTTAAGTTTTTTTTTTCATTCATAAAAAAAGGAGAGAGACCTTTTTCCAATAAGAAAATTTTCATTGAGAAAATTTCAAGTGAGCCAAGCTGTTACCCTCATGCCTTTTTTAAAAAAAATTAAGGGAACATGAAGTTTTGGGAGGAGACTTTTTTTTGGAGGGACACCGGATGTGGGTCCTTGTTATGAATTGGAATTTATTAATATTGAATCTCAGTTATTAATCAAAATGTATGATAATCATCAAAATGATGATTATGTGAGCATTAAATAGGAATTTTGTGGTGTCATGAGACGAATTTAAATGACTTTAAAATTTAATATTAAAACTTAATTAAACAGTCATGACTTAACCATTTAAGAGTCCAAAATGATGAATTATTTTGTATTTGTTCAGCTTGTCCTCAAATAGGAATTATTAATTTTTTGACTATCATAATTTTGTGGGTAGATGATTTTGTTTGTGAGGACTCTGTGATGGACTGAATTTTATTAGTTGGATTTTGAAAAAAAGGGAAATGAGTCAAACCTTTGATTAATAATGATTTGACTCCATCTTAAAAATAAATTCAGGATAAAGTCTGTTTTTTTTATAATAAATGGAGATTTGTATTGAAGAATAAAAAAATATTTATTAGGTATTTAATTCATTTTAATTTCCTCCATGTGGTTTCATCTGGGTTTTTTCCCTTTTTTTGTGTCTTGATGTGAATTTAATTTTTGTTTTAAACATTAAAAAATATTGGGGATTGTCTCTAATACTCTCCCTCTCACTTTGGTAATTTTTGTAAACAGAAAAAGGGCGATTATTTTTGTATTTGTATGATGTCAGATGTGTATCCCTTGTAAAATAAAGGCCGGACATTTAAGACCCTTAGTGTGTATCTTATCTACGTTATATGTACAAAATAGAAGGACTGAGAATGAGAACAATTTTTTTTTCATTCTAAATTCTCAACTCATGGCCTCTTAACATGGGATCAAGTTTAGTTTTATTATTTCCTTCCCATTTTTTTTATCCCTCCCATTTTACTCCAAGAGCCAGCCGTAACCATATTTTCATTAAGTCTCTCAAGTCTCACAATTTTTTGATATTAAATTTACAGGAATATCACAGGAATGATTATTTATTATCAAATAATTAGAAGAAAAATTATTTTATTTTTAAATTGTATTTTAATATAGAGATTCAAAAATTTAATATTAAAATTGACAAATATTTGAAATTCTAATTTCATTTTTATAAATTTTGTTGGCTAAAATCTACAATAATAATTCAATTAAATTTTTAATAAATTTTGTCTTCACTTAAAAATTGAAAAAAGAATATTTTTTTACACATTTCAGACAAAACACATTTAACATTTTCTCTAAATTCTAAATTGTTTCAAATAGAAAAAGAAGAGAGAGAGTGTGCGTTCGTATTGCGTGTGTGGAGGGTGTAAAGGTGCGAAAAGATTAAAAAAAAATTTTTTTATCATCATCAAAGGGATGCCAACACATTAAATCAAGAGGGGAAGCTGAAACTGAAGCTCATTCTTCAAATTAGCATAATGGTCTTGAATTTCGAATTTTTTTTTTAATTATTATTATTCTACAATATGTACATTAAAAACATTAACATTAACGTTTACAGTCTCCCTCGTGTTTTTTTAAAGACAAGTGGCTTCATTTAATGACTTTTGACACCTTCAAAAAAAAAAAAATTCCACACATTTCGAGCCTCTCTCTGTGACGTGTGAGTCAAAAAATGTGACAAGACTTTTCTCTCTTGTAAATATTTTTTGAAATAAAATATTTTAAACTTTACTAGGTATTTAATTTTTCTTAACGTGTCTATGAGGAATTAAAATTTCCACAAAAAAATATCACAGATCAACTTTTAATCATCCCAAAATTATTAATAAATATTTAATTTGACAATTTATATCAAAATAAGATCAAACCACACAGGACATGCAATAGCCTGAAAATTTGAAAAGTTTAATCATTTCCAAAGAAAGAGTGAGTCAAGTCAATTAAAAATTCACATATAAATTTGGACAAGTCTCTCTTTAAATAAATAAAATGACTCCCGAAATTTCTATGCAGTGTAGCACTTGACTCCAAACAAAAAAAAAATCATCTCAAATTCTTTGAAAGCAACAAATTTCTTTCATGATGCCGCCAATCGGAATGTGTAAAATGAACAAGTGTCCCATGATAATTAAATGTAATTTTTTTTTGATATTCTCCAGAGAATTAAATTCACAGCTTTACTTTTTACACACAAGAAAAATAAAATGACCTTTTTTGAAGAGGTCAGATTATAGAAATGGCGGTTTAGTGTCATCACCACAAGATTCCCATGTCGATGTGGATGCAAGTCTCAATAGCCGGAAGGAGAAGAAGGATAATTAGAGTCTTGATTTTTGTTCCCACGGTTTTTCATCTTGGACTGGGTGGCAGAGGTGCTCCAAGGCACGTGGACCATACGGCCAGACCGGCCCCTCAATGATCCTCATCCGCTCACTTAAATTTTTTTGCCTGTCTCTCATCGCCAGTCTCCGTCCAACTTTTCATGTCTACGCACAACTTTTTTTTTGTCTCTCTCTCTCTCTTGACAGTGTGACTGCGGTGACAGACCGCAGTCAAAAATTAAATTTAAACTTTAACCAGTTTGTCTCAATGACCATGTGCTCAGCCGAGTCAACAGCCGCTGATTCCGATCCGGGTATCGGCGGTGTGGCCAAGATTGAAGTGACTAGAAATCCCAATCGAAGGGTAAGTTTCAAATTTTTAATTTTCAAATTTTTTTAAACAAAAATTTATAAAATATTTAATTAATAATAATAATTTTTTAATTGTTGATTAGAGTAACAAGCCAATAATGGAGAAGAGGAGGAGAGCTCGAATAAATAATTGTTTAAATGAACTTAAAGGGATTTTACTAGAAGCCATGAGAAAAGATCCCGCAAGACACTCAAAACTTGAAAAAGCTGACATTCTCGAATTGACCGTGTCACATTTGAAGGCTCTTCATCGTCAACATGGACATGGAAATTCAATGTCAACTTCCGGCTCAAAATTTCGTCAAGGTTTCTCTGAGTGTGTGGCTGAAGTGAGTCGTTTCATGTCCATTCAAATGGGAGGATTTGATGGTGGGACTGGGGGTAGACTTTTAAGTCATTTGAATAAGTGTATGAATACTCCACAAATTTTAACGGGTCAAGGTCAGGAGAGTGACCTCAGTGTTGTGTCTCATCCCATCATTTCTCTTGTCCCTTCTCGACTGTCTTCGGGTGAAATTGCTTTTGTTGTGCCAGGAAATTTGGAGAGGAGTTGCGGATCCGGAAGTGAGAATTTGATAATTCATTCAAATCCATCTTTTGTGTCCAAACAAATTCAATTCCCTTTGGAGTTGACCGTTCCATCTTCTTCGTCATCTAATTCTAGCGGATCTTCTCTTAGTCCCGGGTATCAAGTGAATTCCGGGTTTGGACCCAGTCATTATGGACCCATTCGTCATCATAATCTTTTTTCACCTAATCAACCTTTGGCTTTAGTGACGCCTAAAAAAGAGGCTGGAGATGGACTTGATCCAAGTTGTTGGCGTCCATGGTGGTGACCTCAGGTCAATTTTGTGCAAAATGAGTGCCTTTTTTGCCAAAACATTTTAAGGCTTCCAATTTTTTATAAAAATTAATTTTTGTGATATTTAATTATTTATTCATTTCTCTTGAATGATCAACAATCAAGTTAAAAATCTTCCATTAAACTTTTAAATATTGTGGAAACAATTTATTGTTCAGTTAAATATTAATTGTAAAAAGTGGAGTGCAAGAAAAACTGTTTTTTTAAAAAAAATGTTGATGATAAAATGTGTGAAATTTAAATTCAAAAAATTCACACATGAGTGTTAATAGTCCTTTTTTTAAATTGTTACTTAACTGCCTTTGCACTTTAATTTTAATTGTAATTTTTTATAGTATTCAATAGTCAAATTTTAAAAAGTTAATTTTAAAATTAAATTTTTAAACTAAATTAATATGTGACCAGGTCACATTGTGACGCGTGCAGTGCAAAAAAATTCTCTCCATTAGTGTTCACATATTTAGACTTAAATTACAATTTAGTTGAATATTGCAAATTTTGGAGAATTTTTACAAAATTAAAATTGCAAAAGACAAATCAAAATAGAGAGAGGGGAAAAAAGCACAAAATGTGAGAATTTTGCATTAAACTCCTTTTTTATATTAATTTTGTACAAAAAAAATGTTTCTAGTTAATTCTTAATTAAAAATATTTTACCTCATTTCATCGTCTCATTTTGTTTTTGAACACAAAATTTGATGTCAATTAAGATTGTCATTGTAAGAAAAACACAAAAAAAAAAATTGAAATGGGTGCACCATTTAAAGAAGCATTTTTTAATAATTTTAACTATGAAAATCAAGTACAATTTTTTTTACTAAAAATTATGAATCAAATCTCCCCAAAAAATACTTACATTCCACCTCCAATCACAAGAAAATGACAATTAAAAAAATCATTTAATGATCTACAATCTAATTTAATTTTATTCAATCTACTCAATTATTAATTTACAATATTTTCATCTCATATTCACAGTTGTTATAATGAAAAGAAGACACAATTTTTTTAATTATGAAATTGAATTAATTTTGATTTAGATATTTAGGTAGATTTATTTTACTTTTGACTATTTATTATGGCCGCTCATGTTTCCTTTTCCTTTGTGGATATTAAATTATATAATCAATAATCAAAGAAAAATATTCACAGTTTAAAATGAAAAGAGGCTAAATTAAAAAAAAGTGATTGTGCTCCTCGGAAATTTTAATATTAATTAAAATTTCCTTTAAATTTCTCAGCCAAATAAAATTAACTTTGGTAAAAGTCGACACATGACTGTCACCTAATATTTTTGCACATTGAAAAATAATGCAAAAATTAATTTTTTTTATTATTATTTATAACAAGACAAAAAAATTTTTTTTTTGATTCTTTTCGTTCAGTGAAACGGAACGGATTTTTATTTTCCCCTCTTGAGTCTTTCGTCTTTGTCCAAATTCGTTCAAGTGTAGAAAGTCAAGGGGAAAAAAATGGAGAGAATGAGCCGGGCTAAAAATAATAAATTAGACAATAACAAAAACAACAATAGAGTCAATCCTTCTAAAGGGACTTCAAAGTGTCTTAAAAAAATTCATATAAATAAACATTTTTTTTGGAACTTTACGTCTCTCTCCACCCCAAAAGGAACCATTTTGTTCAATGTAGGTATAAAAAAAATTCCTATGGATGGGAATGGGGTGGAGAAATTGATTCCATTAGATTAAAAAATTATCTAGATTACCCAAAAAATCACATCCTCTCTCTTCCAATCTCAACCCCAACCCGTCCAAAAATTGACCCACACCCTTTTCTCATCAAAAAATTAACTAAAAATATGACTCGACAGATTTTTAGTCTTTCAAATTTTTTTTAAATCCCATTTTAATTGTCATTCCATTGCCATTCCAAAATCGTGGCATAAAAAATATTTAAAACAAAAATTTAATTAATCCACCGCTCACGCTCAGCGTCTACTCTACTACTCTTACATACGAGTTCGTAATTTACATACCTACAGTATAGCCAATTTAAAATTAAACTAGTCATGTGACATTAACTTTAAATTATTTTCACAGCCTTTTTATACATATGTACGTTGGAATGGAATAAAATCTGAGATTATTTTCAACATAAAAAAACCAAAGGGGGCCAATTGTCATTTTTAACTAAAAAAAAGTCACACTCTGCACTCTGAGTGCCACGCGCCGGAGGCCTCATGACCTCACCCTGAGCCTCATCTCATGTCTCATGAACGGGATTTTTTTTAGATAAAGTTTTTTTTTTCATTGACATTTGCATGCAATGAAAAGATGAAGATTGAGATGAGAGGATGGGGGGGGGGGTATAAAAAGTTACATAGAAATCCCTACAGCAAGGCAACATACAGAGAGAGATAGGGAGAAGGTTGTTGAAGATGGAAGGCTTGTTACTCTTTTTGTTGTTGTTGTGTCGGTGGTCGTGGGAAAGTTCCGCCTCCATCTTCAAAGTCTTCAATGTTGACACTCTCCCCCACTTAAATTAATTTTTTATCGCACCCAACCACGAAATGACCAAGCAAAGTAGCGTGGGAACACAACGGCCTTCTTTTTTTGTAACCACTCCATCACATGACACTGGTCAATATCATGAGTCTCATTTTTTTTATTATTATTTTTAGCCCAGTAAAATGAAAGTGTGACCACATTTATTTCTTCAACTCTGACCTGTAACAGTCAAGAAAAAAAATGTAAATATTGACAAAGGGACATGAATGGATCATAAACATTTATTTATTGACTCTCCTTTATTTCATCATTTTTTTAATGAGTCATTTTAAACCCGAGTCTTATTTTGAGAGAGGAGGAAAACCACCGACGCAGATTATCATGAATTTGAGACTGACTGATAGAGGACAGACATTTTTGGGAGAGTCAAATTTCTTTTTTTTATTATTTTTCTAAAATGATAAATGTCACATTTCAATTTTGAAAATGGAGATGCGTGTCGTTTTTTTTGTCATGTCTTTAATGAGTCATCCACTTAATAATTTAATTTTATATTTTGATTACATTTGATAGCTTTTGTTGACTGTGACAATAATTATTTATTGTTTTGGGGAGGGGGGTGGGCAGGGAAGCAATTAAATTAATTGTTATTTAATAAATTGGACATGCAGTCTTGATCTTTATTTGTATTATTTTTTGATTTATTTTAGTACAATTTAAATGATAACACACTTCTCCATTTTTTCTCTCCAGTTTTTTTAAGTCTATTATAATTAATTTTAATATTTAATTAAATAGTTAAAAAAATTGTTGTTAATTGAGATTTCGTTCTCTTGAAAGTTGACACACACTTGTAAAGTTAAATTGAAAATTTAAAGTTAATTTTTAAAAAAAAAAAACAAATCTTATTGGTTCGTTCCCAAAAGCCTATAGTGGAGAATGAACAAGTCAATAAAAATTAAATGTTAAAATAAACAAATGTTAGTTTAAATATAGTATTTAAATAGTTTTTTTTAAAAAGTTTCAAAAGAAAAAATGCCATCACTTATTTAAATTATCTTGAACAAATTTAACGAGCTTAAAAGTACTTGAGAACTTTTGTAGTACAAAATAGGAAGATTAAAGATAGAGACAAAGTTTACAGTCCTTGTTAAATTTTTTTTTTAAATTTTGGTATGTTTAAAAAGACTAACAATTTTTTTTGAACCATACTTAATATTTTATGATGAAAATTTAAATAATAATTGAGACATTTACATTAATTTAACTGATGTGGAAAAAAGGGGCTTCAGAATAAAATGTGTAAAGAGGAATTTTAAGAGTTACAAATTTACAAAGCGTCTCAATTATTTTTAATTTAGTCGAGGACATTTTAAACCCATTTTATTTTTTTTAAATGACTTGACACACCATAGTCCAAAGAGAATTAACTCTTGTTTTTAAATGAGGTAGCTCCAAAAAAAATGAACAAATTAAATGGAAATTATAATGAAACAAAGGGATATAATGAGAATGTTGATCATTTTTTTGCCTTTTAGTGAATGCAATCGTTAATATTTTTAAATTGTCATGTAATTTCAATACAAAAGGATTTGGACGAGTATAAATTAACATGTCTTTTTAAAACTCTTTAGTTAAATAAATCGTGACTGGACCTCTGTCACGATGAGGGTCATCTGCATATTTTAAATATTTATTTCAATTCCCTCAGTTGAAAAATTCAAGACACAGCATGTCCACTTTTGAGAACATCCCCCCTATGATTTTTTTAAAATGTTGTCAAAATGTCAACTTGATTAAATAAAATGTTGGTGGCATTTTTATTTTGAATTCACGGAAAAAAATTGATTTTTTTGTGGTCCTCTCTCTTGTCTTGTAAAATAAATTAATTTCAATATTTATTTTATTTTGTCTACTAATTGAAAATTGATTTTGACATGACAAAAAATTTAACTCTAATTACAATTTAAAAGTTACACCGTTTTTTTCATATTGACAAAAAATAAAAAAGGGCCTATTTAATAATTAAAATTAATTTATTTTTGTAAAAAAAACTCTTATTATTATTGCATAGAAAAATATTTTGTTCGAGACTACAATTTTGTTCATCTTGTTTAAATACAATTAAAAGAAGAGATGAACAATATTCATCTCTTGAAAAATGGAAAGATGAACATCTCAGGTATAAAAATTGTAAGTGTACATTTTAACTCATGTAAAATTTAGAGGTAGAAAAAAAAGGAGCCTGGTTAGTCTTGTTTATGACCATGGGACAACTTAATGAGCTCTAATGACCTTCTCTCACTCCTCTCCCAAAACATTTTTTAACTCAATGACCACACAAAGAACCAGGCCGGTTTTTTTTGTTCTTAAACTTCTTTGAGTTGAATGATATCAAGAGGAAAATTAAAACAAAAAAATATCAAAATTAATCCTACTTGATCCATTAGCTAACTAAGTAACTAATCTCAGTAATGAAACTGGACTGAACACCTTTTTGACAATAATTTTGAGACTTGTATTAAATACACACAACTTTTAGAGTCCACGTCTCGGTCTCGGACTTTGATGACACGTGTTGGGTCATGGGTCAAGTACTGTGGGAATGGAAGACTTGACTAATTTTTTTTCATGTTGTAAACCTGATTTTGGTGTCCATTAAATAGGAAAAGGAAGGGTGAAATAATGTCCATTGTGGTTAAGTCTAGTGTGAAGTCATAAAGTCATTTGGTTGAACATTTAAAGGTTTATAGTCAACAAAGTTACACGAAATAATAAATGACAGCGGTAAAGAAGAGACAAAAAGAAACAAGACGAAAAAAAATCATGTTCAGACTTGTTGCGGCTTTAGTAAATATATGAAAATTATCTCCTTTTTTTTATTTACTTGAATGGAGATATCTAACTACACTCCTTTTTATATAAATGTCTTTTAAATCCGTGTCAACATTTTTTAATGGACTTTATAATGTTAACTTTTTTTTGTATGGACGGATTTCATTTGAGAGATTTTATGATTTTTTGAACTTTATTGAAGAAATATTTTTTTAATTGTCAAATTTATATCCTGTTAAATACACATGACATGTATTATTATAGTTGTCGTCCAATGTTAACCTTTACGATACAGAATTAATTTTTGTTGAAAAGACTGTGGGCCCAAGTAAATATGGGGAACCATGAGGTTAATTGAATGTAGAGTAGACTAATTCGATGTCGCTGAGTTCAAATCTGAGGCCGTTGCTAATAGCAACAGTTGACGGGTGTGCACGTCCAAAGTCCACAACGTTCCCTTTATTTAGACGGGTCCACACGTTCAATGTATCGATGAGGTTAAGTATATGTAGTTAATAGTAGTTATGTTGAGAAGCTTTTTAACTTTTTAAAACAAAAATAATTATTTTCTTAATGCCCCGAACAAAGGACAAATGTTTAAAGTGAGTCACAAGTCATTTTATAGTTTAAGGAATTTAATTAATATTTTAGGAATTGAAAAGTAATGTGGGAATCATGACAGTTATATAAACATGATTGTAGTTCATTTAATCTTAATTAAACTGAGGTTAAGATTTCTTGGCAAAATGTAATTCTTGTAATTTTTTCTTCAAAGATTCAAAAATTTGTTATTTGTCGTCGACGGAGAAAATTTTTCTCTGAGTCTCATTAATTTTAAGTTTAATTTTAGTTTTTTTGACAGTAGACATAATTTAAATTAGGAAGGGTCATGGAGGGGGAAGAAGATGACCTAGTGTCGTCAACTTGGTTCGTGTGTAAATATTGTAAAAGTATTTTTCAACATAAGAATCAATTCCTAGTCCACAGGAAGACTGCTCATCTACAGGAAATAAGACGGGATATAGTTAAAGAGGTACTTTATATATTACATTATTAACCATAAATATTGTCATTTATAGTTTGTTTGATAAAGTGTTGTGGTATTATGCGGTTTAACCGCATGTGTACAAAATTATATAACTTTTTATCATAATGAAAGCGTTCAATAAAAAACCGTTATGAATCATGCACAAAAATAATTTATTCTTTCATTTTGTTGTAGGGGACAGAAAAACAATAATAATGGTACCAAAGGTCAAGGTCCATCAGAAAAGGGTTCTAGTCCGACAATGAATCTTGCCTATCAAAATATTATTTCAGACTCTGTTTTGATCTCAAAATCACAAGAGAATGTGTCTAGGACTGAAAAAGATGATGATGTCCAAAGGTCAACAAAGTCTCAGAATGTTGAAAAGGTAGACATAATAATTAAATACGGTGTTACTATTACACTTTACACCACTCAAACTATTTTTTTAACACAAAGTCATTACTTGTATGATTTTGTCTTTTTTAACAGATTGTCAGTGTCAACAATCAAAGTCCTTGCTCCATGACACAAGAAAATGTCATTCCAACTTCAAAACCACAAGAAGATGCAAAGATTGGAATAATTATATATTCATCCGTCCCCAAATCGGAAGTCAATGATGTGACACAAGTACATTACAACGAAGTAACAGAGGTGAGAATGAATTATGCAATGACATGGAAATTAAGCCAGCTGTAATAAATAGTAGTTAAGTATGTAGTAGTACAACATTTGTCATTTATGACATAGATTATGATAAAATAATCTTGTGTAACATGTGCCAAAATGATAGTTAAATTTTGTTAAATACAGATTCCTATGGAAGTTGAGAGAAAAGTTGACGCACAACTAGAAGAGGATAGTACTCTAGTTCTAGTAGAAGAGCAACAACAAATAAATGAGATTATGCCATCAACAGCTGAGCAAATGATTCATGAACCTCAAGATGATGATGTTGGATCAATTAAAATTGAAAATTCAAATACACCAACAACATTACCAATGAATTCACATGTTCTACTTGATGATATTAACAGAGCTTGTGACATGGTGGGTCACAGTTTCCTAAATATGCAACCCCAACAATTAGTATATTTAGAATGTGGTTGTTGTAAAGAAAAATTTGTCAATTTATTAACATTTAAAGCTCATTCCATGACTTGTGACTCCATAAGACAAAATATTGTCAAATCTGATTGTGAGTCATCGTCAACATGCTTCAATCCACAGTCAACAGAAGAAACAGAAAAGGGTGAAATAGTTACAGTAGAATTTTGGAGACATGAGACTGGGTGTGATCCAATTGTCATTCAAATAATTCCAACTGACAATTCTTCCATTTCAACTTTAGGAAAATACAAATGTATCACGGAAAGTAAATTAGGCAATATACCACAATATATTCCATCATGAACAAAAGCAAAGCCAAGAACAATTAAAACACCACCACCACCTCAACCATCTAAAAATTATTTAAAACCAAAAACATCCTACTCCTGTCTCATCTCCATGGCCTTGATGACCTCAAAGAATCAAACACTTTCTACAGCATCCATTTATGATTTTATAAGTGAAAATTTTCCATACTACCACAATTGTTCCAAAAATTGGAAATCTGCTATAAAGGATAATTTGGTGAAATATGAAGCCTTTGTTCAAGTCTCTAATGATATTCTTCAAAATACAAAAAAATTAGTTGGAGCCAAAACACTTTGGACTTTTAATCCATCAGAATTTCTCAGAATGAAGGAACATGTTGACAAAACTGTACAAAAACATTATGTCAGCATTCTCAAAGCCATGTCTCGTTCACGGAATCTCAACATTATGTCAAGGGGACTACACAATGGACGTTTGTCAATTAATATTTCCTCTAATCAACAATTACAACAACAACAGTCTTCTCCTACAGTTTCTTCTGATAATCCAATATTTAATTTAAGTAATTTAATTCGACAAATTCTTGTTCAACCCCAATTGCTTCAGGTTGCTCATGGAGTCATTCCTTAATTTATAAGTGCTCAAAGTCGAGCTTACATTTTACATTTCAGAGAATTACGAGTCGTGATTTACGACAAAAAATGTGCCACATGACATGATACTTTTTGTATTCTACTTATATTTTATAGCCAATTTTATACTACCACTTCCGTCCTACTTGCCATTTTTTAAGTCTCTTTTGACTCTAAATTATTTAGACTATAAATATAAAGTAATTTATTATTTTATTTTATTTAATTATTTATTATGCCATATTTTGTACATCCGAAATCACCCTGTGACTACATAGTTAAATTTAAGCCTTATAAAAGTGCATGACCTATAAAAAGTGCCTTTGTTGATATCGAACAATAAAATTTTTTTAATTAAATTAAAATCTCTCTTTCACGCTTTATTCAATACAAATTGTTGCTGTGATCGTGATTACGCACACACATTCGCGTTTTAAAATTCAATTTACATTTATGTAAAAACTTTTGCAAAAAAAAGAAGAATCTTTCACATTCAAAAATTTGTAAGTGTAGTAAAAGTAATAATTACAGTACAATTGACTCTGATTATGATGACTCTACAATCTACAAACCTATAATATATCGAAAAAAAGAGAAAAAACGTATAATAATAAGTCACAGTGAGGTTATTACAAATACAAATTATAGTTATTCTTTTATAAATAATAATTATCATTTAAATACATTCTTTTTTAAAATTCAAATCGTGGAATCTGTTCCTCTCAACTCATTTTAGTAGAACAGTCTCGCTGAACAATTAAAACTAGTAATTATTATGACCGTTAATGTCTACACAGTGTAGAAATTAAGCCTAAAAATATTATTCCACAATATACCACTGCACCATGAGTACATAGATAATAGTAATACATATTATAGAAAAATTCTAATTCTAAAACTATTTCAGAAAATTACATATTAATAGCTACTATTTGTTTTCTTTTTCTCAAAAATCCGTAGAAAAAACACCCTCCTTGATATATCATGTATGTGTACAATAAGAGAATAGACAAAAATTACCAGACATTGTCTGCTAACAATGGACAGGCCTTCGGAAGTTGTATAATATTAATATAATAGTACACATAAGTACATACTCTAATCATTCATTTATGATGTACCATATTTAATTTAACTCATAGTCGTTCAAACTTCAAATAGTGATTTAAAACTTGATGGACTTGGCGAAAAGGGCTGCAATTGTTTGTGTTCGATCCCCATTAAATCTCCTCAATTCAAATATCACCTAAAACATAGACAGTTCAAATTTTTTAAAATTAATACATCTCGGAATTTTGAAATAAAGAATATTTAATTTTTAATTTTATGAAAAAACAATTTAAATTACCTGGTCACGAGGAAAGCCTAATTTAATTATTTCTTGTACAGTGCTCTCATCAAAATTATCTCTTGGTTGACCTCCTGGAAGTGTATTTGCAAATTATAAATAGAATTCCACATTTCATTTTACTAACATGACTAGTAATATAAATTTAAAATGTTTAATTTAACGTTAGTGACACCCCCCAAAAAAACAAACAAGATGAAAGCACCTTTTACATGAGAATTTTGTCTCAGTGTGTGGAGTAACAATGATAATTTTACAATTTGTACCAAAACTGTGTATAGTCTCCATATAACATACATAACTTACATTTAAGTAAGTACTTTTGTATATTAAAGATACACAAAATTGCTATAACACAGCTAATATTGCATGTTGTATTCATACTCTGTATAGAGTTTTGTACTGTGATTACAGCAACCACAAAAAAATACAAAAAAAATCGGATAGGAAAGAAGTATCAACAGAAAGCAACAAAAAAATCAAAAATAAGAAGAATACAAAACAATTTTTTTAATCAACTACATAGAATAGAGAAAAAGAAAGCAGCTCACAACACTCTGGCACAGTGTAAATTAATTAGAGTGAAGAAGAAGAAGAATTATTGGTGAATAAATACTTTTTAAATTGTATATCATATGTACAATAGACATGAAGAAAAGTTAATAAAGAGATTTAATATACTAATTATTTGCATTGCGTGTTGATTTCCCTACTCTTTCTTCCTTCTTTTATTAGAATTTTCAGTCTCACCAGGATTCGTTGAGGAGGCTCGAGCTTCGGCAGCAGCAGCAGCTGATGATCTAGCATGTTGATCTTTTACACTAGCCTCTAAAGCTTTGGCAAGACCTAAATCTTCACCCATTTCAGATAGAGCTTGTTCCTCAGCTAATGTTGATTTGGATGATGTAAGTCTTGCCAAGTCAGGTAATTCAGATTCAGAAAGGAAAGTTGTCTCAGTACTTGTTGTGCCAATTACGAGCACATTTCTTTTCAAATCAATCATACACTGTAAACAGAGAGAGAACATTAATTATCATTATCATATCATGATTAGTACAGAATGAGTAGTAGTTGTAATTAAAAAAATGATATATTACTTGATGTCGTTTGAGCATATCTAATCCCAAAAGCATGTCCATGCTTTGATCCTCCAAAATAGAGAAAGAAGAAGTGAGAAAATCATTGCCAATTTGAATTTGTGTCATGTGAACTCTTCCTATTATTTTCTGTGTTCCCACTCCTTTTGCAATTCCCCCAAATCTTGTGTCAACGAGTCTCATGATGTGACAACTGTTAAAAATAAAGTTAAAATATTTTTTTATTGTAAAATATTTGAAATGAATAACTTTTTTTAAAAAAATAAAATATCGTACCGTTCTGCACACTCAGCTGACATGATTGTTGTTTGAGCTCCAGAGTCAATAAAGGCTTTAACAGGATGTCCGTTAACTTTACAATTAATGTAGAGCATTACAACAGTGCCAAAACTCTCTGGATTGTACTCCATGGCTGCTTCCATATTTGAATCTATATTCTTTTGTTTGATCTCTTCAGCAATTAAGCGTTGAGCCTCTAAATCGAATGGATCAGCAGCTAATAAGCGTCTCCTAAAAATATTATGTAAAACACATTCCATCATAGAAGATAAGTATATTTAATTTGGAAATTGAATTCCTTTTCGTGTCATTAACATAATTAATGTAGACACAATGTGTAAGTACTGACCGCTGACTCTCTCTTTCCTGACGATGGACTTGTAATTCCTTGATCATTTTAGAGAAGGTAGCTAAAATAAATCAAATATGATATTCATTTTTTTATCAACTGTTTAAGTACATTGTGCATAGATTTTTAACAAGTAATTTTAATTCAATAAGATTAGTACTACTAACGTGTGTTGGCAATGGTACTTGTAAAAAAAATAGTTTATTTACCGAAATCTCCTCTTTTTAATGCGTCCGCTAATTCTGGATTATTCTGTTGAACAGTGGCCATTTGTTCAGGATCATTGAGAAGAATATCCCGAATTGTAGCTGGATCATCCATATTTGGTGGTCCAAGTCTAGACGGGACAGGATTTGAGGAATTTGACTGTCGTCCAGGTACTTGAATATTACTGAAATCAAATTCTGGCAGTAAAGATGAACCAGAGGAAGCTACAGGACGTTGACTTGGAAGGGATGATGCAGAGGAACTTGATTTACGCTGCATCATCACAACATCTCCATCTTTCAAACCCAAATCCTGTACAAATGAAACAAATAAATTTTTTACAATGTTAGTAATGAATTTGTCATGATAAAAATATATAAAAACTTTTGTTTTACTACCTTTAGAGACTTTTTGTCATCTGATAGAGTTTGTCCTGCAGCAACAATCAAAATTTCAGGGGACGGGACACCAGATTCAACCTCACAAAATGCCTTGAAATTTTCCAACTCCAAATCCTCACTAATTTCAAGATTAAAAATCTGGTCATCTGTCGTTGTCACTGTAATCTTCATCTTGAAAAGCTTCTCCACACACACAGTAGAAAATATTTAATTATAAACTTGTCTCTCAGTTCCTTTTCTGTAAAAAAAAAAACAACAAAAGAACATTTTTCAAATAATCATTATCAATGATGATTCATCAGCATTATTCATTATATCAACTTATAAAGTAAATAATAATGTTGTCAATTAATGTCTTGTACATAAATACACTGGATTATATAAATTCTCAACTTTTTTACCCTTATCTTCTACAGACAAATGATACTTTGACCATGAAAGATTATCTTTTGTTAATCTTTTGTACACAAATTTCAGCCACAACAAAAAGTTCTTTTTTGAGAGAAAAAATAATAACTCTCTAGTCAACTAAATTTAAATGAATATTATTAATTATTAACTAAATTCAATGAGGAATTCTTATTGAGAATGTACAATACAAAGTCCAAAATTATACGTGTACAAGTTATTTATGTAAAATTATTTTAACCAAAATGCAAAAAGATGTAAAATTTTACCTTCCGAATGTTTACAAGTCGACTCCAATTTTACAACTACGGTCCCTCCTGACGAACGAAGCTGAAGCCAGTCAGCCAAGTAAAAAAAGGAACAACAGACAAACGACAAATGATAATTAAATAAATATGTTTGGTGACGAATCTTTCGTCAGACAGACAGAAAAAAAGAAGAAAAAAACGAAACGAGAAATGATTTTGCAACTTCTTTGAATTTTTTCAAAAAAAAAGAAATACGTCTCAGCATTTAGATTCCCGTTTCGTTTTCCTAACATTAAAAAAATGAGATTTAAATGAGATGGAACAATAGTAAAGATTAATGCATAGAAATATTTAATTGTGAAAAATTATGTACAAAATCATTCCAAAATTTATTTAATAATGTCTCGACCAACAGGATTTATTTCTGTTGTTGGATTCACTTTATTTAATTTTCTCCCTCTTGACCTTCTGACCTCTTCTCTAAATATGGGTTCGGGATCTTTACTCGGATACTTTGGATACCGTGGGATGATGGTGTCATGATGTATTTTTTCATGATAACAAGTTCTCGCATCGATCCGGATGTACCCTTTGGGACAGTCGGCAACAAAAGGAGACTCAAACTTTGACTCTAGTTGACCTGGGTCAGGGAGAACACTAGGCACAGGTGAAGTAGGTATTTGCCTGTCCCTAAATTTTTTGGAAATCATAATCATCATCACAATTAAATGCCATTTTAAAGCTCATTTCCCCTTTGTCAGAAAGAATAAATTTTAATGACTGTACCTGATTTCTGGCTGACGCCAGTGACCTGGGTCCCTTCGAAGTGAACTACAACCCTCTGTACAATTAATTAAAATAATTGTGAGGGAGAGAAAAGTCCAGAATTGATGAATAAATATTTTCCAAGACTCCATCAAGAGCTACAATAGCCGTCTGAGTTTGTTGACTAAACTTGACAAAAAAATGTATTATTTAATTTGTTTTATTTTAATTAATTTGTAATTAGTGTATAACAAATTTATTTAATTATTTAAAAAGAAAAATAAATCATGGTCACCAATATTGTGTACTTTAGTTGAAACAGGATCATTCGTCTTGTCTAATTTAATGCCTATATTTAACTGTAAAAGATAATTAAGATATGTGAATTAATTATTGCTACATCGCCATTAAGGCGCTATCATGTATTTTTCATTCCAAGAAATCTCAATTAAATTTATTCATTTGACCCTCGTCACCTTCAACAAGAAAATAATCAAACTGAGCATTTAATTTCCTTTTCCTTCTTCGTCTCATTCATCTCATTGATTCTCAAGCATTAAGATTAGGTCAAAAGTTAAATTCAAGTTAATAGTTAAAATGAAACTAATTTTTTTTCAAATCAACTATTTTTAAAAATGGATGCTAAAATTAAGCAGTTTAATGCTGAACCATAATTTTAAAAAAATAAATTAATAATAAATTCTACACTCTTCATAATTCTAAATCATAAAAATGATAACTTTGCCCGTGTCAATTTTTTTTTGCATCAATTCCACGACCCCGACCTCATTTATTTTTTGCATTTTACCTTTACCTCCATTATTTTAACTCTTAGTTTTCTTTAAGCACTAAATAAATATTTAAAAAAAACGTGCAATGGAATATAGGTCATCTCATCTTAAAATTATTGCATGTTTTACTCTTGTCTCAAAATATCGGCACAATAATTCGAGTCTTTGGTGTAATTACACCAAACACAATTTTTATAAAGCACACTTAAATTATATTTAAACTCTAAGCTAAAAATAAAGTGACACATTAAAATAATTAAAAATGGAATTAATACTCTCACTAATTATTTTAATTGCACTAAATATTCTGGGGTCATCATCCACCTTAGAGCGTAATTTTCATATCCAAAATGGGGACATTTCTTTCAATCCCTTTAATTACATTGTAAGTACAATTAAATAAAGACAAATCAAAATAAAAAAAATGGACATTTTCAAAATTGTCATAAAAATTTCAGGCAGACTCAGAGCCCTGTACATCAAAAAGTCGTGGAGAGTCTCAATGTGTGAATGGTTGTGGGTCAAAAACTTTATGTAGGGAATATTTGTATGACAATAAAACTGACACAATTCCCGTCTGCAAGTGTGATGATGAAAACCGGGTAATTTTTAATTTAAATTAACAAATTGAATCTCAATTTAAAGTATGTTAATATTTTCTAGTTCAATTGGAATTTAAAAGTACTTAATTGTGGTTACGTGAATTGGTCGAGAATAATACAAGAAGATTTTGGGATGATGTCAGAGTCAAATAATCCTCAAACTTTATGTACAACTCATCAAGAATTAGCCTATCAAAAATGTGGACTTCAATGTGAGGTCATGAAAAATGACCCCAATGACTCTGAAGGACTCTATCATGGTTTTCTATGTTTGGGACAAAATTCTCAACAAAATTCTTCTAATTATACTTGTGAATGTATCAAAAAAGAAATCAATAAAATTGAACCGGATGTCACTACTTACGGCCTTCAGGATGCATGCCCCTACTCTCGTTTTGCTAGTTCCAGCACAACTCAACAAGATTCTGTCAGTTTTCAGCTTTACACAAATTCAAAGTAAAATTTTACACAGTTACAATAGTCAAAGTTAACATTGTTTTGACCGTTGACCTTTGACATTTATTTCTAGGAACACAAATGACTTTGACAAAATCTATTTGAATGATGTCATGTCCCTACATCGCTACAAAGTAGGACGACCCCTTAAAATTTTAATTCATGGCTACAGGTCTGGACCACAACAAGGATTTCCTCAAAATATGAAAAATGGTAAAATTAAATTTTATGACAAATTTTTTTCAAAAAATAATTCTCAATCTTCTCCCAGCTTATTTGAGACAAAAAGGACAAAATATTTTGATAATCGATTGGGAAGACATGGCCAAGTTGACCCAGGCCTTTATTGTGGGGTCATATTACAAAGCAGCTGTTATCAACGCTCCTCGAGTGGGTCAAAGGGTGGCAGAAATGATTGAATTTTTGGTTCAAAATTCCTACACTCGATTTGACCTCGTTCATATTGTGGGTCACAGTCTTGGTGCCCATGTGGCTGGTATTTCAGGTCAAATGTTGGGGGAGTGGTATCCCCGTGCTCCCATTGCGAGAATTTCAGGTTTTGACCCTTTCTGTATTTGACCCCCCTCATCTTTTTGTATAAATACAATTAATTTAATTTAATTGTTCAGGATTAGACCCAGCTGGCCCCCATTTTTATTCGAGGATTGGCAGGGGTCGACCCTTGAGGAAGGGGGATGCTCGATTTATAGATGTAATTCATACAGATCAATTTTTTTGGGGACGAGCTGGTCATATTGGCAATGCGGATTTTATTCCAAATGGCGGAACTTTAGTTCAAGAAAGTTGTCGTCAAAATATTACCAATATTTTACTTGATATTTTTACATTGGGTAAGACAAAGGAAAACAAATTAAATTATTTATTTATTAACCTTTGACCTTTCTGTGTAGGCTCTTGTAGTCACTCAGCAGCCCACATTTTATTCACAAATTCAATTGGCCGGAAGGACATGAGGGCTTGTAGGTGTCCAAATTATAATTTTTTTATTCATGGACGATGCAAATGTTCTAGAGGGAGTCGGGATGAAGCCATTTTGGGGGATAATTGTAGTCCAATGTAATATTTTAATTATAATTTAAAATAATGGAAACATTATTTTATTCTTTGACGTTTTTTTTATTTAGGTCAAATGGCAACTTTTTCTTGCAAGTCATGCCCTGCATGGAACACCAATCAAAAATTTGTGGATAAAATAAAATAAATTATATTTTTTAAAAATGTGACAATAAAAACTAATTTTAATTTAAAATTGACTTTTTTTCTCTATAAATTACCGACTTGGCATACCGGTCTTGTGGGCATGCTAAGGAATGCCAAAAATTTGTCCTTGTGACAGTGGGCCTATTTTTAGTGTACCATTTCAACATTTTACTCCGTCAAAAATTGTGTAGACATGAAATTTTTTTTTTTTGAATCATCAAAAGTCATTTAAAAAATGTACAATTTAGTTAAACAAAGTTTTAAAATGTTTTTATAAATAATTAATTCTTGGAATGTAACAATCTCAATTTTATTGAGATGAAAAATGAAGACGAGAGACAGAGAGACGAGTGCTAATTGTAATTTAAATTTAACAAAATTAAAAAAAGTGTATTTAAAATTCAGGAAAATTGGGTCAATGTAAATGCCGTTAAAAATTTTGTATTTTACAAATATTTTTAAATGGCTTCATACCTTGACTCTCTCATAACTCCAATTGTAAAAATTGTGATTTCTGAAAGTGAATTTAAGAAAAATGGTGAGGTTTATGGCTTAATTATTAAAATCCCATCAAAATGTCACAGTTAACTAAATAAAAATTACGTGTGGTCCATATTTTCCATTTGTTCTTTTCTGTCTGTCAATTTAATTTTGATTTCGGCATGTCGAAATCACCTTCAACTTGAACGTTAACGTGCTCATCTTGCATTAAACCCAGAAATATTTTCCATAAAGTCATTAAGTTAGTAGTCAATTTTCTCTGAATAAATTCATGAGCACAATTTCCAATTCATCATTTTTTTTGGTTTCCGCATCAAAAATATTTATGTCAATTCAGTTAGATTGTTTATGCTGACAGTGCTGAATTTTTTTTTTTACAAAATTTTTGAATTTTTTTTTCATTATGGATAATCTTGTTTATATAGAGGACGAGGATAAAAATATAAAAGAAAAGTTTTTTGAAATTCCTCTAGGAAGAGCTTCTACTGAACAGTGTAAAGAAGATTTAAAAAATTTGAATGAACCGCCAAATTTCCTTAGTGTACAAAATGAAAAAGTTGATGAAAAAACTAAAAAATTACCACAAGTCATTGCAGCCCTGGGAGCCAATATGGGTACAAATTGAAGTTAAAACTAATGAATAATTTAATTAAATAATAATAATTTTAAAACCAATTAGGAGCATTTGCTGTCGGTACAGTCATTTGTTGGTCAGCGACGGCAATGCCGAGTCTCAAAAAAGATGAAAATTTTGAAGAAATTAATGTCACTTCCTCCTCTTGGATTAGCTCTATAATGACAGTAAAATAAATTATCTTAAATAATAATAAAATTATTTAACATGAAAGTAATTAAATATTCTCAGCTAGGAGCACTGTCTGCTTGCCTCCCAGCGGGTTTTTTAGTGGACCGACTAGGTCGAAGAATGACCATGTTGTTGACCTCAATCCCTTTTGTTGGTGGTTGGGTCTTCTTGCACTATGCACAAAATACTGCCATGATTTTAGTTGGTCGATTCATCACAGGTGAAATAATTAAAATTAATTTTAAAAAAGCGTATTATTTTTGTCCATGAAATTTCAGGAGTCTGCACGGGGATTTTTACTGTGACGATTCCAGTTTTTATGGCAGAAACTAGTGAGCCATGCATACGAGGAATGTTGACTTCAGCTTATGATTCCATGGTCTGTGCTGGAATTCTTGTCCAGTATGTTGCTTAATATTTAAATATTAATTTCAGTAATAATAATGGAAATTAATAATTAATTTTTAAGATTAATAATTGGAGCCTATTTTAAATGGAGGGAACAGTCCTTAATTTGTATTGTACCGCCAACAATATCTTTCATAATTCTCTATTTTGTACCGGAAAGTCCCCGTTTTTTATTATCAAAAGGAAAAAATATTCAAGCTTCAAAAAGTTTGTGTTGGTTGAGAGGCGTCTCTGAAAATTCTAAAGTTTTGATGACAGAAATGGAGGAGGTGGGATTCCTTACTTAATAATTAAAAATAATTTTAATTGTCATTAAAATTATTAATTTTTTAGTTACATCGGAGTATAGAAGAAGACCGGAAGTCAGATGGTAAAGGTTTATGGCTGGAATTTCTCCAGCCGCATGTCAGAAAGGGAATGATGATTGGCTTCATTTTATTTTTTTTGCAAAGTTCAACAGGAATGATGGGTGAGTTTAATTTAAGTTAGTAAATAGAATATGGCGGCTTTTGACCTTTGACATTGTTTTGTAGCCGTCATGTTCTATCGAGTTGAAATATTTGAGTCAGCTCATGTCCACTTGGATGAGTACACATCCTCCATGATTGTGGGAGTGGTTGACATGGTACGACATAATTTTTACAATTTAAATTCGCAATATTTAATTTAAAATTAAAATTTTACAATATTTTTGTAAATAGTTGGTATCAACAAGTTCAGCTGCCGTTGTGGATCGATTTGGACGAAAAATTTTGTTGATTATTTCTGAAATTTTATTGGCACTCTCATTGGCTGGTCTTGGAGCATTTTTTCATGTGCAAAAAATTGACATGGAATTTGCAAGGGACCATTTAGGATTCCTCCCTTTGACTTCTCTGATCATTTATGTAGGCGGATTTTCTGTGGGGTTGGTTAATTAACATAATTATTTTATAATTTTTATGAAATATTTAATTTTTAAAATTAATTTTGATGCTTTACAGAATGGGTGCTATCCCCTTCAGTGTTGCTGTGAGCGTCATACAATTAATTTTATAAATTAAAGGATTTTAAAATGAAAAAATAAGTTATTATAAAAATGTTGTAAATATTATTTCAGGCTGAAATTCTTCCCCAGAGAGTGAGAGGTATTAGTTTAATTTCAAATAAAAATTAAAAATAAAAATTAATTAAATGAAACTTGTTTTGAAGGAATTGGCGGAAGTATTTTAACGGCTTCAAGATGGGCCATGTCATTTTTAGTGACTCGATTTTTTAAAGATTTAATGATGACCTTGGGTGAGGATGGAGGTTACTGGAGTTTTTCAGTTGTTTGTGTCATTGGCGTTTTCTACATTTATTTTTTTCTACCAGAAACAAAGGGCAAGACTTTAGAAGAAATTCAATTAAAATTAAAAAAATAAAACTTTCCATTTTATTTGTTTCATAAAAAGTACAAAATATTGAATTAATAAAATTTCATTTTTTTAAATATTTTTGTCATGAATTTGCAATTTGCAAATTTTTTGCATGCATTTCATTCGCAAAAAGTTACCCAAGTAGCCCTCCTTGAGCGAGCGAGAGTTCAAACGTCGGAAGAATTTTCTTTGAAATTTTTTTTTGGTTATTTTTTAATTGTGTCATTACCATTTGACATGTGTGAGTACAAGTTGACCTATTTTGACATTAAATGTAGAGCAGAACCAATTAGAATTTTGTTGGCCTACGCTGGTGTCAAATATGAAGACATTAGACTTCCGTACACTCCTCAACTTCCGTCAGATGAAAAAGAGAGTAAGATTTAAATACATTTACATAAATTATCATTATCATGATAAACTAAAATAAATGATGATTTTTTTTAATTTCTTGTAGAATACCCGTATGGTCAACTACCCGTACTAGAATTTGATGATAATGGAAATCAAGTGATTTTGTCACAAAGTGTAACAATTGCAAGATTTTTGGCTAGAAGATTTAACTTATATGGTAAAGATGATTGGGAAGGAGCTCAAATAGATGAAATATGTGATGCTTTAATAGATTTTGGAGCAAGTAAGTTAAAGTTAAATATAGTTTTAAAATTATAAAGTCAAACAAGTCATAATCAATAGAAATTGTATTTCTAATATTTTAATTATTTTGTGTAGGTTTTGGAGCATTACATGAAGCAGAGGATGATGAAGCAAAAGAAAAAGTTAGACAAAATATAATTCAAGTGAGCATTCCTCGTTATTGTGGAAGAATGAATGAAATTTTGAAAAATAATCAGAGTCAATACTTAGTAGGGGACTCCATTTCCTTTGCTGATTTTGTTCTCTTCAATTTTGTCACTTATATTGGTCCACTTGTTGAAATTGATTTGACTCAAGACTATCCAGGTATTCAAAATCATGTCAAACTCATCGAAACCTTACCTCAAGTTAAGGACTGGCTAGAGACAAGGCCTAAAACAGTATTTTAATTAAGGTTAAGTATAAAAAAATACATGTATCTTCCTATACAATAATATAATAATTGTGCCTTTCAAGTGTTCAAAAAACCATTTTTATTTGGTCAAAAAAAAACTATTTAATAATATATTTTGCGTGTGCTTCTATACCTAAAGCCTAAAAATATACAATGACATAATTATAAATGTCCGCTAATCTAAAAAATGTACTAATATACACAACCATAAATTGTGTTGTGATGAACAATAATACTTATTATTGTACAAAACAAAACGAATCTGTGAGCTATAAACAAAGTTAACCATTTTTAACAATAGTTATTATTATTTTAATTTAATATTTATCAGTACAAGTTTTTTTTGCAATTTAAAATAATTGTTTTATCAGTATTCAAGTCGGTGTCAAAAAAAACAAATTAATTATTTGTCATGCACAACACTGAATACACACTTTAAGTATTATTTAACAAGAGTAGTATTTAAAAGATGATGATGCATTTTTTAATTGTAGTAGGATTGTATAAAAGTAGCTTCAACTTTAAATGTCAATTATCCCACTTCCTTGTTAAAAATCAATGTTGTTGTTGTTGCTTTGCAAACCCAAGCTAGAGTATTTAAGTATACAGATAAAATTTAACATAATTAAGTACAAAACTACAAACTACACAAATTATGTATTGTTTAAATTGTAGAGTCACAAAAAAATAGATAGTTAAAAAAAACTTGTTAAATCACAACTCAAAAAATAGAGAATATCATTTAATCTCTATTTTACAAAAAATTTTTACAAGATGCACGTGTACGGTGCAAGGGTGCAAAATAAGTTTTGTTTTTTATTAGTTAAATATTAATAATATTTTTTAATTTTGCCGATTAGATAAACTCGTTGCACTCAATACAAAAAATCATGTTGCTCTTGTCGTTTAACGGTCAATTAAATTTATACTTTGAACTTGTTTTTTTTGTGTGCTCCTTGTCCAAGTGCTATTTAAATAATATGAATCCAATAATAATTAAATAAATAGTGACAATTTAAAGACCAACAAACCAACTTGAGAGGTTCTGCTCACAATTTTTTGAATCTCTCTCTAGTCTCTCAAAATTAATTACAATTAATTATTTTTTTTAAAAATGACTCTGTGTAAAATTCCCTATTACCTAAAAGTTCCTCTCCTTTGTCTTAGTTGGTATTCTGTAGCCTCTCTGAGTAATGTAATTGGCAAAACAATATTAAGTCAATTTCCTTACCCTTTGACATTGACCTTTGTCCATATTCTCGTCACAGCCGTTCTCTCCTTCCCTTTAGTACAATTTGCTCAATTGAGAAGTTGTGTGGATTGTATTCCCAAAAATTATTTTATGACTTTTGTCCTTCCCATCTCATTTTGTAAAGTTTTGACCATGGCCAGTGGTCATGTGGCAATTTGGAGGATACCTGTTAGTTATGCTCATACAGGTAAAATTAATTATAAATTATATTTAGAATATTAAATAATAATAATTTTTTAAATTACATTTACAGTAAAAGCCTCCACACCAATCTTCACAGTGATTTTAAGCCGAATTCTCTTCAATGAACGTCAAAATCTTCCAGTGTATCTCAGTCTCATCCCAATAATTGCTGGAGTGGCCATTGCAACAGTGACAGAATTGTCTTTTGAATATATTGGACTATTGGCGGGTTTGGGCTTTACTTTGGGAATTAGTTTACAAAATATTTTTAACAAGAGACTCATGAAATTGACGGGGATTCACAGTTTTGAATTGTTGGCCATTCTCTCCAGAGTCTCAATTTTATTGGTGACTCCTCTCTGGATATTTTTTGATCTGAAAATTCTTGTTGAGAATCGTCATGTAAGTTTTTTAATGGACATTAAATTAAATTTTTTTTAATTGTTTTATTTATTTTTATAGACAATAAATATGAACACGGACTGGTGGACAGTGTCAAGTTTATTGGGAGTGGATGGTCTCCTTAATTTTGTTCAAAATATAATTGCATTTGCTTTCCTCTCTCTCGTGGCTCCCTTGACATTTTCAGTGGCCAATGCTTCTAAACGTATCGCCATTATTGGGGTCAGTCTCATCGTCTTGAGAAATCCAGTGACGGTTCTCAATGTTATTGGTATGGCCATTGCTGTCGGTGGTGTCCTCCTCTATTCTTACTTCCGGCATAGACAGAATAAATTGAAGAAAAAATTGGACAAGACTAAAGAACCAAAGGTACTTAATTTTTAATTCAAGTTTTTTTTAATTAAATAATCCTAATTAATTTTTTTTAATTTTTAAAGATGGAGAAAGGGAATAATTATTCACTGGAATTTGAGACCAAAAATTTACTCCCAATTTTACATGGACACGGATCATCCAATACAAAACTCAATTCAATATCCGTACCGGATATTGTCAGCTCGTCCAAACTTCCCGTCATTGAAGAACCACAATTAAGTCAATCCAATGGTGTCAGTGTCAGTGTCATAAATATTTTATAGGTCACTTTCACTTTGACACAAAAAATGCATGGAATTTGCATTAGAAATTGGATTGACCTTTCGAATTTGGAATTCAAGTAAGGTCAGATGTGGAGCCATGACCAAGATCATCACTTCCTCTTCTCAAATCTCAAGGTGACCCAAGGAGGTCAGTTTATTAATTAAAAAAATAAATAAAAGAGACAAAAAAAAGTTAAATTTTTATTTCATTTTGAGAATTAATTTAACATAGTTAATTAAAATAATTTTTTAAAGATAATTTTAAAAGTCCTCATCTAAGACAGTAAGATTACAATGTTTGAAAGAGCGCATTTCATTGTTAGTAGTGCTGTCCAAATTGACAAAATTATTTTGAAGGTCTGCATCATAAAGGGGATGTTCTGTCCCAATTATTTTAACTAATGTTGAACTGCATTCAGTCTCTTTAAATGGTTGAATACAAAATGGAACATTGTCAACAGATGAAATTTTATCAACAAGATGTTCCGGCACTTCATGACATTTCCATGTTATCTCATCCCACTCTGCTTCATCCACTGTAAAACTCCTGCCTATAAATTATTTAGAAAATTTGTTTTTTAATTATTATTTCTAAAAATTTACAAATTAAAAAAAAATTAATTTTTTTTATTAACCTTGTTGATTTGGGAACTCATAAAATTGGAATGAGATGACGTTATCAATGTAGACCAAATGGAGGAATAAAAAAATTGTACTCAAAATGTAAATTGACATTATGACACCATTTTATTTTTTTTTGTCAAAATTTTAAATTTATTTTTAAAATTATTGACATGTCAAACTGTCGTTCATCGAACGGCGTTAACAAAAGTAATTTTAATTATTAAATTTAATTGTCCATTATTCAAAGTCGTTAAGCTCAAACTAACGTCATAAAGCTCAAGCAGTTTCACATGACATTTACAATTTATCATTAATAAATGACCTTCAAAATTAAATTTAACATCATGTCATTCACAGTCACAGACCTGGTCCAATTTTGGCAAAAAAAAAGTTTTTTTTTTCATATTTTGGTACAAAGACAAGAGAGAGAGAAAAGCTTAGAAATGAGAGGCGAAAAATTTCAAAGGTTGTGGAATCAAGGCCTTAGAATTGAGGTCGTTGGGTACGAAGGATAGGCAGGGGATGGTAGAGGACTTGAAGCTTCCCTTTGAAGGGATCCTCAAAAAATGGGAAGCTTTGGGTCAAGTACCATCCCCGTGAAGACTTTGTACCCAATGAACCTAATTCCCGATTTCCAGTCCAACGTCTCCCTTTCACTTGCCTTCATACCTAAAAGGGTCCACAGCTAACGACCTTCTTTGGTGGCTTTGAAGGGTCTCCCTTTATTGTACCGGGAAATTTTTTTCAAACGCTCCCCAGATTTTGACGGTATTTTCATTGTGGCGACTGGCGTTCTTTCTGTTTTACGGTAAGAAAAAAAAT
>JAQIVZ010001673.1:0-29061 GCA_034700945.1 Arrhopalites spinosus
TGTTTTTGGAATTTTTCTAGCATCTATAGTTTAGGCTGTAGGGGGGGAGCAAGAGGTTATGTGGGACCCTGTACATAGAAATACATGGAGAGCACATGTACATACATATTTCTCATTATGTAGAGTCTTGTAGTTTTATTTACACACAGATTATCATTATCATTGTAGTATTTTTATATTTCATATTAACAGGTAGTGAGTCGTCTCTCTTATTTCGATTTTTTTTTCAACTCCCTCAAATGTTTATCTGTAGACATGGAACCTTTGCTTCAATTAATTACAAATCAAAATATTTCGTGTCAATAAAACTACCACTGTGTGTGGCAGGGAGACATTTATGATGTCAAATTATTTGTTTTGGTACAATTGAAAGGACTCTCCATTATGTACATTATATTTAATATTTACGTTATGTTTATTGCGAGAGTGGCGACTCATAAAAAAATTGTTTTGCTGTTCACCCTTTTGTAAATTGACGGGTGTGTTTATAAAAAAAACAAAGATATGACCAACGGTATCAATAATCTGTCATATTTATTTTTATATATGTGTGTAAACTTTAGTTTTATATCTTGTTTTCTCTTCAAATCAGAACAAGCGGCCATTTAAACTGGTTTTCTCTCTCTCTCTTTGTTGTTTTAATTATAATTTATTATTTGTTTTTCTCATCAATTCATATACAGGCCATTGACCATAAGAATAATAGCTGTACATTTTCAAAATAATTGTAAATCTGTTTAAATGGCAAAATATATTGTTGACGGTTTTAAAATTTCATTTTATTTAGTTTTTGACATTTTTAAATTATTTGTAATACCAAGAAACATTGCACAAATATTTTGATTTTGCATATTTAGTGCTAAAAATATTTGTAAAAATTAAAAATCCTTTTTTTTGTCTGAACGAATGTCAATTTTCTGTAGTAAAAAAATAAAAGTGAAAAAAAAAGAATTAAAACTTTTAATCTCCATCTGATTCAATTTATTTTGTCACCTTACAATTTTTATTGTCATTGCCCTTTTGTCTCAAACTTGTTGTGCTCTGTCACTCTTTCAAGATCAAGTCAACAAAAATTTTTACAAAAAAGTTTTATTTTCTTAAAAAAAATACAGAGTGACTAGTCGTGATTCTTGATACTTATTTTACCCATAAAAAAAATTACAAAAAAAATGAAATTGCAAGTGTATAATCGTATCAACTAAAAAAAATAAGAGCAAGAGAGCGAGAGAGACAAAAAAAGAAGAAGGTAGGTCCACGTTACTTGTTATAAAAGAGTTTGGTGTGTGTCTAACTGTTTGAAACGTGGTAGAGGTAGTAGTAAAGTAAGTGGTATAGTAAAATAAGTGGTATAATAATTACAATTTTCGTTTGGCACTGTATAAAATTATTCTAGCTAGCTGTTCTCTTGTTTCTTTACTTTTTTTGAGGACGACAAGAGAGAGAGAGGGTTGATGCGAATGGCGCCGAATATTGTATTAAGTTTATTTAGCATCAAAAAAGATTTTGTATTTTCTACTTTAGTTTATAGACCGAAATTCTGGCGCCTACTATTGTCTCCTTCCATGTCGACGAATATTACATGTACAGTTTTTCTCATCATCATCTTAACTTTACTCATGTAACAAGTCCACAGTGATTATGTACATTTCCATCCCATTTTTCGCCTTCTTCATCTTCGTACGAGTTTACCTTACCCTAACAACTATCTTCATTCCTTCACTTTAACGTTCATTTGCATTGACTTTACTAACCATTAAGTAACAATCTACAATCTAACTACATTTACTCATATCCATCTCCCTACCTCTAAACACAAAAAAACTAACTCTCTCTGTTTCCGATTCTTACATCTGTACCATTTTTATATAATCAACTCACTAATCGTAAGCCCCAACTTTTTTTTTATTGTCTACTATTTATTCCTCCTCAACAATTATTAATATTTTTATCCTATCCAATTATTCTCCTCCTCCTCCCAAAAAAATTAGAGAAAGATTATCTTACAATATTTGTCTATAAATGATCGTCATCCTCTAAATTGCTCTTGACTCTGAGTGATTACGGTAAATAAAGGATGATTATTGATGAAATGCAACATATTAAATATGAATTGTTTGACCATTATTTAAAATACAAATACAATTAATGTACAATAGTTAAATGAGACACAATATAAAATTATGTGGAGTGAAGGGGAGGGAGATTTGTCAACTCAACAAAGAGTCATCATTAGTAGATCGTTATAGATGCAATGAAATATAAAAAAAAATTATATGAAAAACATTAACTCCCTACAGTTCACACCCATTATGAGAATCTTATTCTTTAATCCAACCAACCATATAGAATCTTCCCTTGATTGTTCTGTAGAGAGAGAGAGAGAGAGAGAGAGAGAGATGAAAAAACAAGTTGAACAATGTCTTGTACATGTAAGTAACTAGTTAACAAAGTTATGTATGTATGTAGTCAATAGTTAAATGTTACGAAATAATCTTTTTTTATTTTTCAATTTTCTTTATTTCTTGTATGGCAAATAAGGCGCCGGGAAGTAGCCGGTTCATCGTCTCTCCCTAATGTCCAATCAATGTCTTTTTCCTCCCCTATAAATACCTTAATCAACAATTTACAATTATAAATAAATTATAGTACACACATATCTTTTTTTCTATTTCATACAGCGTAGGATGTATCAATTAATGTGTTGGGTAAAGTCAACAAAAAAAGAATCAAAACCAATTCCCTCTAGCCCACATGAAATACCTTATGCACAGTCCATATCCATGTTCAATATTTTTTTTTTGGATTCATTCGCAAATCTACAGCTGTATTTTTTTCTCTAATTGTAAGTATTGTGAAATTATATCCATTATTTGCTCATTTCAAATGAGTGCCCCTCTCCCAAATAATTATTTATTGAAGAATGATAAAATCCTCATCCGTCATCCCATGAAAATCATCAGTTTTTCATAAACTCATTTGAATTGTCTGTTATTTTAAGTACTAAAAAAATACTTTAATTAAATTGAAAAAGAAAATTTATTGCGACAATCATTTTATTTATTATTTCAAGTCAGTATATAAAATTTTTTACAACGTATGTTACTTATAGTCTATTTTTCATTTCTTTTTTTTAAAAAAAAACTGTAAAGAATATTCATGTCATTTTTATTTGTGCAAAATAATTATAAATTTGCAAACAGTAGTTTACACAAGTGACAACAATGACACGTTAAAATGACAGACGACAGTCTCTTCTTTTTTTATCTTCGTCTTTTTTTTTCTTGTCGTGTGAGAGACTTGTTTTTTTCATATTAGATTGAAACACGATTCATTAAATATACATTTTTTTATCCTTAGTCTTTAAGTAATATATAAATGATGAACGTATCAGTATTATGATAAACTTTTTAATTAATGACTTTTTTAAATTAATTCGTCGACAACTATTTAAACTATCATTAAGATATATATGTACATACATACACACATTTGCAGTTAGGAAAACAATGCAGTGCTAATTAGTAAATCATTATAAATTCAATAATATAGCAATTATTATTAACAACCTTTGTAAATTGTAAGTTGAAGTCAAGCTGAAAAAATACTGTGGTTCAATGTTTACATTCAACTTTATAAAAAAAAGTAGCGTCCTTATTGTATTATAGTTTAAGTCTTGTACAAATGTGTACAAAACCTACATAAAAAAAGTCCCATCAATTAATTGAATAATAATAATTAATTAATATTATCCATCTCACAATAAAATTTACTCTCAACACTTCATTAGTACAAATATAGTAACAGAGTTATATATAAATAACAAGAGAAGAGATTGAAGAAAAAGAATAACAGTTAAATATGACTATAAAAATAATATATGGCATATTTGGCAAATAGATAACTTGTCATTAATTAATTCACAATCAGAAATATTGCAATCAAATTTTTTCTTCTCCCATAATATGAAGAATATCAATCAAACTTAAACAGTGTTAATTTCCGACTCCATATGTACATTCATATCTGTAGTTCAGACGGAGAGCAAAAAAAAATAACAAAAACAAATTAAAAGTACGACTCTATTAAAATAATTTGTATAAATAATAATAATACACTGAAATCCACTTTAAAAAAAATTGACAACAATATTGTTTTTTCTTGTATAAAAAAACAAGTAAATTATTTAAATTAAAAATCTTCTTTTAAAAAATTTCGTTCATCCTCTCCAAAAAAAATGTGCTTTTTCAGTCTATTTAGTTGCAATTTAATTGCTTATGCATTATATTATAGTAAAAAATGCTGTAGTTGGCATACTCTTTTATGGGCATTATCATAGCTGAACGTTTTTCTGTTTTATAATGTAAGAGCGACTTGGTTCTATTGTGTGTGCCTAGATTAGTACACCTTGCGAAATTCAATTTTTTTGGCAGTGAATTCACATCGGTATAATTAAGCTGCTAAACTTTTACTAACACTCGTGCCCATTATATATAAATATTAATTCTATGTTAATTAAAATTACATTTATTTATTTTGCTCCCAAAGTAGCAAAAATTTTATTATCAGCAGCTCCAAATAATTACTACTCTATTATTGTTACTCTTAAAGTCCATGCAGATAAATAGTTATTGATAACTACAAAGAATTCAATTTAATCTCATTAAATGCAAGAATTATGATGATTTTCAAGTTAAATTTTATGATTTTTTTTGTCTGAGTTCATAGTTATTCTAATAAACTGTCTGATCATATGCCTATACTAGTTCTATATAAAAATTCATATTCTTCCTATAGATTTTCAAATCAAAGTTCTACCTATTAACTTAAATATGGCTTTCCTATGTTAAGTGTACAGAGTGCACAAGTTAGTCGCTTGATAGCCTATTGAATAGTATTACATATTTTATGTAGTAAGTAGCGTAAAAAAAAGTTCAATAAATTTTCACCTTCTTTGACTTGTAGTGCTGTATCTTATAAGTAAACCTTGTACTCAGTACTACTCACCCAATACAACATCATGAGAATAATTCGAAAGAGGCAAATAGAATGACTTTTGAAAAAGAAATTCATTCTCTTGCCACTTTAATTTTTTTTTCCTAAACCACTGGGAAACTACACTAAAAATGCTTATAATATGGATTCGATTTCATCTATGTAACATCTAATTTACCTATGTAGTATGTAGTTAAGTTTTATATAATATTGCTAGCAGCCGTCGCTGACATGATTTGTACATTGTGTAAAACTGAGATGACGTTACATTAATCTACTTTCGTATGGCACAATAAATGACCAATTAAATTAAAACTAAATATCGCTAAAAAAACATGTTACTGTATAATATAAACATATTATAATATACTTTATGATACAAATAATTAGCAGCGTCAAAACACAACATTGAATACTAGTTTCAACTGACAAATGCTACATCTTTTTCCCTTTCGTTTACGTTGTTACGTAGGTATAGAATACTTAAAGCTATATATTGGTCTTTCGATACCTTAATTTTATTGTCCAGTGAAAATTCAATTAGAGAGATTAATTTTATAAATATTTTCGCTTTCTTTCTCCTACAACGTTTTGGACATTTTTGCAAAAGAAATAATAAAAGCTTAAATATAATGTATTCTGTAGACATTGCGTTGTCACAGAGTATTTGAATTTTGCCGTTTCGTTTACTTGTGGCCCTATTTATAATATATATATATATTATATAGAGTAATTATAGACTAATTTAGAGATATATGAGAGTCTACATTACATATTAGCCTCATCCTAAGCATTCCAATATCTGAAATGTTAACTTTAATAAAAATTGTAAAAAG
Organism: Arrhopalites spinosus; assembly: GCA_034700945.1. NCBI lineage: Eukaryota > Metazoa > Arthropoda > Collembola > Symphypleona > Arrhopalitidae > Arrhopalites > Arrhopalites spinosus. The sequence continues at coordinate 5,829 of JAQIVZ010001673.1, forward strand.
AGATGCCTTGGGCAGTACTTATGATAGCTCATTCTTATAAAAATTCGTCTAACAACTAGTTTTCTTAAAAAATTGAAAAGAGTGCAAGAGTAATCACATTTTTACATGTCCAACCCATATTGAATGGAAGAAGCCGGTAGAAGAATGTGACTACATGTCTTTTTTAGTTTTTTTAGGATCTGACTTATAAATTAGTAACAAAAAGGGATGAAAGCTGAAGACATTCTGTCCCTCTCATCATACACTTCCAGTGAACTAATTCGTTTTCACAACTATAAACAATTACTAAGAACCCTTTACAAAATTTACATGGTTGTAAACTACCTTTTTTATACTAAGTATTTGCATGAAAAGGCAAAATAATAATAAATGGTCATAGTTATACACAGGAAAAATGTACGACAAAAAAAACTTAACACTGGAATTCACTGGCAGTAATGGCATTCAAGTCCTTCATTAGACCCTCTAAATTCGAGATCTCTTGTGAGAGTTCTTCAGTACTATAACATTTCTGGAGTGTGTTATTGAATGAGTCCTCTCCTGAAAAGCTCTTTGGACTCATTGACTGTGGAGGGAAATTAGGGGGAAATTGTGAAGTAGATATTCTTTGAAGAACGTTGCTAGAACCAGGTGGAGTAATTCCAATAACTGATCCTCCTGTTGGACGAGTATTCACTGTAAAATACATACATTTTATTAATTACACTCGAAACAAACTTGTACTTACAAAACCTCAATGTTTTATTAATGATTTTAACAATTTTACCTTTATTTGGCTGCGGTGTGGTCGGATGATGAGAAGAAGGAAGCGTACCCGTATGCGGCACAGGTACGGCAAAGCTTTTTAAATTTGCGCCAGTCCTTCTATTAAGTGTCCCAATGCTACTGCCTGCTGACTGAGTCCCATAATCTGAGGTAGCGCTGTTATTAAATAAATGTAAATATTACTAAATATCCGATGCTTAATTACGACATCAAAAAATCAGTTCATGTACACTATAATTTATATGAACAATTAAAATGAATTTATGGAAAAATTTAAGACATTTTTGTACATACCCATACTGAGCCATAGAACTCAAATTATGTTGACTGGAGGCTGTAGACGATCCACTGGGAACACTGTCGTACGTTTTTTGCGCTTCTACAATATTTTGTCCACCACTAGCATCACCAGACACTTGTCTGAATTGTGACTGACTATTTCTGCTAAATATAGGATTACTCCTCAAGTCTGCCGTTCCACCTCCTCCAACTGTAAATAAAGCAATAATATATAAGCTCAACATTTCAATGAAGTGGCAAAAAAAAACAATTTTAAAGTACTTAATTCATTTCATTTACAGTGTCATAAACACTACAATACTTTTTAAAGCTAGAAAGCAAAGTGCATAATGTGTAAAGAATAATTAAGAAAAATTCAAGTTAAGTATCCTGGGTAGGGTCACACAAAGGGAAACAAAGTACATGCAGTCAACATTACTCACCGTCACAAAGTGGAATTTTGATTGGTTTTGGTTTCCTTCGACCCAAGGAATGACATTGAATACTCTGTATCTGACTATTATCACCTTTATAGATCGTGCAAAAATTTTAAATAAAAAAAATTGCAAACACACAAACGACAAAACAAAAGCAACGGTACAAAAAATAAAATGGCAACATAAATCTTCATGCCTATAACATTACAATAGTCTTACCAATATAGGATGACATAAAGTTTCGTTTGTCTAACGAATTGGTCGTGTGCTGCAAAGGAATTTTTTCTTCTGGATCTCCAATTTCTCGAGATATTCTAGCGGAAGGACTAATAGGAGTTTCAGCCTGATGCCCACTCTTATCTAAATTTTTTAGCTCCATTTGGTCGTGGTGTATCCACAAATCTGGTGGTTTTAATTCTGGTTTCCTTTGTTTCCTAATATAAACGAATATTAATTAGAAGTTTATTTCACACATATCAAATGAAATCCCGTCTGTGTAGGAAAAGCAAACATACAATATTTTGAATACATGCAAAAACATAAAAAAGATATTGTGTTTACTTTAGAGAAGCTTGCTTTGGAGATGATGCCGCTGGCTCACCACCCCTCTTTCGATAGTAAATACAAAGTGAGACACTAGCGAATAAAAATATCAGCGATAATGCAATCAGGATGTATAAGATGATTTGATTCGGTTTGCCTTGAGATTCTAAAAAATTACACAAAAACATTTAATTCAGCATACATAATATAACTTTTATATCTTTTATGTATTTTCAAGAAGCCCATGCTATAGTCATGATATTAGCGTATATTTTTAAAAACCATCATATCATAAATATTTACCATGAGATGATAGAATTCTATCGTCGCTACTACCACTAAATGGCCTATAAGCTTTCTTTGACGGAGGAGTTGAAATAGATTTAATATCAGTATGTGGACCCAATCCCTTGGAGTTCCTCGCAGCCATACGAAAATAGTATGTTGTATCCGGTGTCAATCCAGGCACTTTATGGGTCAGTACATCGTCTGGAATTGGATCCTCAACCCATTCCTTTTTTACGATTAATTAATGAAATGACATGATCAAAAAATTTATCATAAATTTCAAATATATAAAGTTTGTTAAATTACCTTAAGAGATGGATTAGTTGTATAGAAAACCATGTAGCCTTTCATTTCATCATCTTTGGTCATCCTTGGTGGTTGCCAATTTAAAATTACACTAGATTTTCCATCCTCACTGCAAAAAATTTTCATTTTTGTTATTTTATCTTTCATCATCTTTTTTATCATTCAATATGCCGTCCACCATAATTTATCAAATTACAATACACAAAAAAACAAGAAAGAACACCCAATAAACTCATACTCAAAAACCTAATACATATTAAATTTTATTCAAATATAAATATTGGCAGGAAGACGTACCCAGTAATTGCCAAGAGGGTCAAATCCTGAGGAGGAGTATGGGGTGTAGCTTCAAATGTTGTATTATATGCTACCAAACTCCACTCAGATGAATGGCGAGCTTTTACAACCTTGACACTAAACTCGTACTGAGTTCCTGGTCTCAAATCATCCAAAATTGTGTTCAGTTCCGTAGTATTGACATGTTTCACAGATGAACGTTTTTGACTTAATGCCAGGGCTTCAGTAGGCAAATATCGAACTACATAGTAGCGAGTGTCACTTACAACTAGAAAATTGACCAAATAATTCCACAATTAGGATCCATTATCATAGATAAATCTTAAGTACATTTTCTTAAAAAATAAGAACGCAGAAAAAAGCATGAAATTACCTTGCGTTTTCGGTAGTGATGAATCTGTCCAATACAAAACCACTGATGTTGGTGACAAAACCATTGCCCTTAAACCAACAGGAGGAGGGAGCTGAGCCATTGAGGGTCCATGAATTTCTTCTTCATCATCTGAAGTCTCTCTTGTACGAACATTTTCGTATATTGGCACACCATCACCAAGGAGATTGTATGCCCGAAGACTTATGACATAGTCCGAGTTTGGTTTCAGCTTGTCAATCGTAAAGTGCCTCCGCTTTCCATCCACCAATTTTGTGTACACATCAGGTATTCCTTTTCCCCATCCAATAGTATAACCACGGACCATAATCTGAGGATTCCTTGGCGGTGTCCAAGTTATTGTGATGGTATCGGCCATGGCTCGTGCTATAAGAGTAAGGACATGATATATAAACAACATTTAAGACTATTAACGTGAACCATATTTAATTGTACTCTAAAATGTCTTGTACCTATAATTCCATCCAATATCCTTTTTTTTGAACATTGAAATGTTCTATGAACCATATATGACATGAAGTAGAATGAAAATGCAGCTTTCACCACTATGAATGCATAAGACTGTACTCTGTACTGTATGACAACTTTCACAAGAGTACACATTTATTTTGATTTTTATATACATACATATTGATGTAGACACTAAAATAAGGTAATAAATGAGATACTTTTATTGGCGTGCAAACTACAATGCATACTTAACAAAAGAAAATCAACATAGTTCCGATTAGTTTTAATTTTTATGGTAAAAAGATTTGTGAATTAATTAATATTGACACAATTTTCCGCCTCTTTAAAATTCTGAGAATACAATCTAATCAATTTTAGACTCCTGGTGAAATCGACAATGTAGTGAATTTTAATCTCTGTACGAATACACTTGAACCACCGACTCCCTTATGTTTTCCAATATTTTTGTACAAAAATTTTCAAAGGATGCTACGACGACAGCTAGAGCAGCTACACTCATCATGTTGCTGTAGTACAAATTCTAAACAATTCTTCTGTAGACTAATTAGATTTGTCTCACGAACTGGAATTCGAACCAAGGAAGTTTTAGTTGGTTGACATTTGACCGTACAATGATGCCGGTGTTCACAGGAACCCCCACATCGATTGACTGTAACTACCGACGGATGCAAGGTATAGTCTGGTGCACGGTTTGGACCCAAATCTAATGTAACCAAACTTGGAACCGGTGAGCAACGGTGTTTTGAGATAGATTTTCTTACATCACTCTCCACAGCAGAACATGCATTCTCAACAAAACAATACTCTTCCGTACAATCAGTGTACATCTTATCATCAGCAGAGAGTCCTAATAATTCAGAGAAGGATGCTGCTTTTGATGACATGTACCCTGTTATTGTATTGTCTGTTCTGTATCGTTCACGAACTCTTGCAAGAACACTATTACTACTATTCATTGATAGAATGATCAGTAGTACAATGAATAGAAATGAGGGAGACAGTCTCAATTTCCTTCCCATGTCGACAGGAGTCGCGAAACAAAAAAAATTATCTATGAACACTGTCGTGTAAATGCGGTCATTCACTTTAATGTTGCCTTCTTATATATTATATGAAAGCTATGTCAGACTCTCCATTCGAGTAAATTTTTAAAATCCATTTCCTTTAACATTTATTTGAAATTTTTCCTAAATTCCGTCACTTTGTGGTTTCCTCCTATTAGTACCCACGCAGTATCAAGAAGCACAATCGAATGAAGAAGGTAAGTAGACCCAAATCAAAATGACATCACTCCTTTTCAGTTTAGGGAATGTACTACAACTATTGACTCGTTATATATTACAGACGTACATGAGCTGCCATAAGAATACTTGTGCATAAATATGGTTATTTTAGAAATTTGTCGGTCAAGACCAGAGAGAGAAACCAAACCTGATGACCACAATGGTTAAATGTTAATGTTAGTAAATTGCGTCTATGGAGGTGATATGTTTTTCTTGTTCTATTATTGTCTTTAAAAATAATTGTGTACTAAATATGTGGCCCTGATGTATGACGTTAATTTAGCCAATAACAAACAATTTTAGATTTGTACCTTGTAAGGAGTCTGGTTTGTCTGGAACTTGACCCTCATCCAAATCAACTTGGTACGTTGCTGCTGCTATCCACTCAGTAAATGGACCAGTGCCATTGATATTAATTGCTGCAATCCTCACTTGATACTCTGCACCTCTCTCCAAGTCATTTAATGGAAAAAATCGACTATTCCCATCAGTTGTAACAGTTTCAGCCCTCTTTTGTTTCCCCTTTTGCTTGTATTTAATTTTGTAGCCAGTGATTATTCCATTACTGCAAAAAAAACGATTATTAAAATTTATCATTAACAAATTAAGTTGATTATGACTTATTTCTGTATGTCTATGTCTAACTCTTACCGAAACTCGAGTGACGGAGGTTCCCAACGTATGGCAATACTCTGAATTACACAAAAAAAAAATCAGGACATGAAATAATTTAAATATTATTCTAAAGTAAGAATATAAAACAAAAGTCTTACGGTGGAGCTGGAACTTTCAACAGATACATTATGAGGAGTATCAGCAGGCTCGGCACTCAGTGTAATCACTTTTACTTGGTCGGAATTAGCTCCAGGTCCATTTTGATTATACGCAATGACCCAAATAAAGTACTCGGTGAATATTCTCAAGTCTTCTAAATCGGCTTCAGGACTATTAACAGTCATGGATTGTATTCCACCAGCTTTTGGGAGTAAATAGTCATCGTCATCTTCGTCGTCAGAGTCATCAATTGTTGATTCGTCAAAATCTTCCAGCGAGAACATTTTATCCCCATTACTTTGTCCCCCTCCTCCTTCGTTACCATTTGTTGCCTCAGCATAGAACACTTTGTAGCGAAGAATATTTCCATTTGTAACTTCAGGTTGACCCCATTGGACATGTACTTTAGTGGGCGAAACAGGCCATGCTTTGAGAAATCTGGGAGGACTAGGAACATCAATTTCCGGCTGGATGAAAGCATGTACAAAAAAATTAACAACCTTTAGATATTTAATAGCAATTTATACAAAAGTATTCCAATGTACTCGTACAGAAACATGTCACCCTTTCGACCCTCCACCGTTTAACTCAAAAAATAAAATAAGACACCTTCACTTTAAATTGGTCGTTAAATTACCTGAGTCAATACACTGATTTCTCTAGAACTTTGTCCTGGTCCTTTTTCATTGTATGGAACTACTCGAAAAGTATATCTTTTATTTGGTTGGAGTCCTTGAACATTTACTTCTTCCAGTCGAGATTTTGTAGTATTCAAAACGCGTTCCCGATCAGAGCCCATCTCTTTATAAAATATTGCGTCTAAAAAGAAAATAAAATAAATATTTTAAGATTTTGTCACCTCATGCACATAGTACAACAGTCATTTATAATTGAATAATATGCTCTTACAGGCAACAATTCTCCCATTGGTCTGTAGTGGAGCCTTCCATGTCAAAGTAACAAATCTGGTAGAGACGACAACAGCAGCAACTTCTCTTGGTGCTGATGGACCATCTGGTGAGGCAGTCGAATTGTCCAAAACTTCTTGTCCACCCGGATGAGGAGCTGGCAATGTTTGACCTATTACGAGAGGTTTCACAACAGGCATTGGTATTGGAGGTGTAAATTCCATTTCTGAGTCTACTTCGGAGTCTACAGGCTTTAATTCTCCTGTACACATCATCCATAAGAGAAGTCAAGGGATATCCATACACGGTTACAAAGCACGAACACAGCCCAGGATGAACAGCGGGTAACAATTAGCGTATAAAAAATTATAAAAGACATTCTTGAAATAAAGCAACAACAAAAAAAATTACATGGCAAAAGATGACAAGATCACATTATAATAACATTCAAGGACAATTTGGTATTGATTTGTATGAAGAATAAAAAACATTAAAAAAAATTTGTGCAACAATTCCGCATCTCGTATGTAAAAAGAGTTAGAATTGAAAAGTCGAAATGAAATTATTTCAGACACATGTAATATGTGACATATGACACAGATAAATTAGGACATTCTTCAAGCAAACATTTTAGATAAATACATTTTAGCGAAGACAAAACACAAAGCTATTTCATGAAACGTACATAGGTAATTAATAAAGTATACTAACTTTATTAATTATATTTAAAAAAGTCAAAACATTGAAAATGTTATAATAAACAGACTCCTTCATGCAAGGAATATCATACAAGTAATTGAGTGCAATCATTAATAGTTGAGTAGACAGAACACGAAAGGGTCAGTTTTACCATTCAAGTTATTAACGGTATAGTTCTAAAGGTTCTATTAAATAGAACTTCGTTCAAACCTAAGATCATGGTAGGTTTTCTAAATTAATTAGAGCCTCAAAAAGTTAATAGTCAACTTACTCCTACTAGATCTTTGATAAATTATTTTCAATCTCTTTCTCTGAAAATAAATGTAGGTTATTTTATATTGTAAAAATTCTTATTTGATCAAACCTGGTTTTAAAACCCGCAGATGTCCTGAAGACTGGACATTTCCAGCTGGATTGTTCCCAATACATTGATACATGCCTGGAATAATAATGACGTGATAATTTATTTGCTGTACATTATTTGGAGCGAGCATGTGATTAAACGACAATCAAACTACGTAAGTATCTTACCTGCATCAGAAGTCACAAGGCCAAGAATTTTCAAATTGTTCCCGTTGACGATCTATAGAAAATGTGATTATTATATAATTAGTAAGATAACCTTCGAGAATAATATCAACATCTATGAATGACATTAGTAAATTTAAAATTGTTTTACTTGAAAATAATCTCCTTCCATTAACATGTCTCCATTTTTAAACCATTGAATTGTCGGAACTGGTTTTCCGTATATTTTACAGGGAAGCTCTACGTCCTCTTTTTCATAGGCATAAAAATTGGCTGGAGATGCTGGTGGAACTAGAATTTTTAAAAACAAATAAAAAATTCAATCAGAAATTCCTTTGAATAATTTTAATTTTTATGTAACTGTTATGTAGCTTATTAATAATAAAGTACATCAGTAATAGATTAACTCTTACCATTCACATCCACTTCCTGTGAAGCACCATCAGTGTCCGACCTGCAGGAAACAAAATTTTAAATGACAATGGCAGCTCAATATCGAAATACATACTTATACAATATTAGCGAAAGCATAGTATCATTCTGTGATTGTGAAAAAAATAAATAAATGATTTGGAAAAATTCCTTACAGGGTTGGCTTTCCACGAGAAATAGAAAGGAAATTTATGTCGAGGGACGCTGACACATCAGCAGAATCTTCCCTATTCTCCGCCCGGCATACATAAGTACCATGGTCGATTTCTTCTACATTTCTTATCATCAGATTCCCTTCTCCCACAAGTGAAAAGCGGCTGTCCGAATTGCTACACATAAATGAGTTTACTTAGTAACTTATTGAATTTAATTTTTCTGTTCAAATTCATAACAAAATTTGTTTATATTTTAATTGTAAAAGTCACTCACGTAAGATCAATTGTGACACCCTCCTTTAACCAAGAAATACGAGGCTGTGGGTATGAAACAGCAGAACATTCAAAAACCACGGTACTGGAAGCTACCACAGTTTGACTCTTTGGAACAGCAGTGAAGACGGGAGGAGTATCTCGTTCTATCAAAAAAAGAGAGAGTTATAGTTACTTTGCCTTGTACCGTACATACATATAGGTAAGTTATATGAAGAAGAATTAAACCTGGATTTCTATTCAGATGTAAGCGACCAATTCGGCTCATGTAGAATTTGTCAACATTAGAAATGTTACATTTGTACACTCCTTCATCTGAAGCTTGGATTGCACTTATTTCTAGGGAACCTAAAAAAAGAAAGAAAAGGATTAAGTATGCAATTATTTTGTGTACAGAGATTTTTTTACCGTTGGACAACATTTTTATGATTTTTGTTTAAAAACTAACCGGAGGGAAGAACTGTCATTCTGGTAGTGTCAAGTAAAAGAGGATGGTCATCTTTGAACCATTGAACCGTTGGAGGTGGAATTCCTTGACCTGAACAGCCAAATCGAGCAGTTTGGCCTAATCCTATGCTGATGTCTTCAGGTTCTTCGTCAAAACGAGCCAAAGCTAATAGGGAAAGAAAAGAATAAAAAAGCATTAAAAATCAGTGCAAGATAAAGAAAGAATGAATGAATAATTATTTATCATTGTACATGCTGCTTGAAGTTTTGCAGATCGAGACAGAATAGATCCAACTCCATCCAATGTAGCCAAACATTGAAACATTCCTTCATCTGGTCGAGCTTCTCTCGTCCGAACAAGGGATGTTATATGAAGTGAACCGTTTGCCAATATTGACCTGTAGAATGTACAGAAGATATTTAAATAACCTTACTAGGTAAACAAAACATAACACTACTATACATGGTGGGAAACAACAGAGTGGATTAGTATAAACAAACCTTCCGAGTTCATCGGGGGAGCTGCTTGTAAAAATTATTGCAAAAAAGTAATGTGTTAATTCTATGTTAGGATTAACTAAAATAACTACCGACAAAGACGTCAACAGACAATGTTAATTAAACACCGACAACTATTTAAGTAAATATGCTATTAAGTACCTTCGATGGTCTCCAACGAAAGAGAGTAAAGTTCCCTCTTTCTTCCATTGAATCCTAGGTTGACCCCCTTCTTGACCCCATGCTGCACAATTTAAAATTACACTTCCTCCTCTGGGAACTATTGTGTCCTCCGGTTCTATCCTAAACTTTAAGCATCTTGCATTTTGTATTAAGACTACAAAGAAAACAAAATAAATCAAAATTAGCATCAAGTCAACCAATAAATACATTGAATTACAATACATGAAAGGGATACAAGATCACCACAATTCATTAAATGTTGATTACTTACTTGCACAAATAATAGTGACACTAAGAAAGTCATGAAAGATACTATGATAGTAATATCTTTTGTTAATCATGGTGTTGTTATTATTTGCTCTCAACTCAAACGGTTTCTGAACAACAAGAAATGACTATAATAACCCATAAGTGACGAATTTTTCAGTCTTATTTCCTGCCCATGTAAAGTCCAATCCAGTCCCAACAATCAACACAATAATGAAAGAGCATGGAACAGTCACATTTTGCTTAATTTTTAAATTAAAAACAAATTCAAAAATTAAGTTCTATAGGGTCTATACTTTACATTGAGATACATACGACCCTATGGAATACATTGCATGTACATACATGCTTGGCGTGCCCCTTCAAATGGGAAATCATGCGGGCCAAATTCTTTCATTTGACATGTCAAGTGTCAACAGAATAAATTTTTATAAAAAGAAGCACAAAGACCAGAAATAAGGAGAAACAATTAATTAATTGGAAAGCAGCCTTGATGTATAGCATTAATTGGTAGAATGATTGTTGGAGCTCTTAAAAAAGGTGCTATGACCTATTCATGCATTTTAATTATAGCCTTTGAAAACTAGTTTTTAATCATCATGATCATCATTAACAGATGCCTTGGCTATCTCTAGATTAATATAATTAACATTTTATGAAATGTAAAGGATCAAAAATTAAAACATCTTATGCACATCTTTTGCACGTTAGTTGTCTTTTTTTGCCGGCTCTGACTTTCTTCCAGAGTGGACGACAACAAACATGATTAATTGACATGATATTGTACTAATGGTGGTTAGTAAGCATCAAGTGTGGATGAAAGACATGACCCAGTACAATAAAGTCGTTGACAGTACAAGTAATTTAATTGACTGGAGATGCTCTCCAAAAAAAGGAGGAAAAATTTCGGGAGAAATCAAAAGTCCCACGGAGCTTGTATAGGGCGGAAAGCCGAGAGATGACGAAGGAATGTAGTGCTCCTTTCCCAATTATTGAGAAAAGTTATTTTAATTTCCATAAATGAAGAAAAAGATTTATCCTGTTTCCACATTATTGTTCCCCTAACTACAGTTTCCAAAGGTGGACTCCTTTTTTTCCATAAACTCTAAAATCCTCTGAAGGATCTTCTGTTGGTTTGATAAAAAAATAAATACTTGTTGGATTTCAAAATACTCTATTTTGAAACCACACCACGAGAAGCAAATATGCATACAATAGTGAACAAGTACAAAATTTAGAAGTGATTCAGTCAAAATTGAAATACAGAAAAAAACGCTGTATGTAAATTCTAGTGAATGGCGGGTGTAACTGGGAAGTCAGTTACCTTGAGCTCTGACGAAGACGTGGCTAATGCTAATAATCCTCAACATGCTGCAAAAACTTTTTCCAGTATATACGCGGAAGGAGATGTTACATCAACAGAAGATGATGATATCAGAAATAAAAATGCCAACAAACCATCTTCAATTGAGGTATACATACATGGGGTCCCTCATTAATTGTCCTTGTTTGTTTTGAAACATTTGTATTCCTAAATGTTGTTAAGATGACTTCATAGAATGTAGGTGTGTACTTTGACATGTCACATGGAGTCATTGGAATTTTGTTTTGTTTGTTTAGATGCCTGCAACAGCTTACAATAGCTCTGGACCCAAAACACCGGTTCCAGGTCCGTCAAGCTCAACCGGAACTGCCATTACTGTATCACGTAGTAAATCAGAGAAAGAAAAGAAAGTTGGACACAGGCGGGTTACTGAGCGAGTGAGTTTTTTACACTGTTACATATCAAAGACAATTATTTTGATGAAAGCATTATATTGTGTAACATTGAAATGTTTTGTACTATTCACTTGATGATACTAAACCTAATTCTGTAAAATTCTAGGGAGATGTTACCTACAAAAAGATTCAAACGTCCCAAATCATGGGATCAATTCAACTTGGTGTTCAACACGCTATCGGTGGACTCGCATCAAAACCTGAAAGAGATTTACTCATGCAAGTAAGTGATGAATTGTGACACTTTCTTCTGCCCCTTGTTTTTATGTTCCTCTAATTGGCTAAATAATTTAAATAGTAACCATTCTATTCTGTAATTTACATTGTTTATTTGTTTTTTTATCAGGATTTCATGACAGTGGAACAAACACTTTTCCCAAACGTGAGTAAATTAATTTGTGTGTTTTTATGATAGTTTAGCTGTTAATAAAATAGAATGGTACTACATAATTTGACTTCTGAATTCACAGGGTGGTTCTAATCAAACTCCAGCCCATCATTATTCAGATTTCCGATTTAAGACCTACGCACCAATTGCATTTCGTTATTTTCGTGACCTCTTTGGTATTCAACCTGACGATTTCTTGGTAAGTTCTTAATACGTATTTGTTTTTTATTGGCGAAATAAGTAGTTGCAAATATAATGAATGTAATTTATTAAATAGTCCACACAATATTAAATATTCTATGATAAAATTTCATTTTTCTATAGATGAGTATGTGCAGCGTACCTATGAGAGAATTATCGAATCCAGGAGCGAGTGGAAGTATTTTTTACTTGACAGACGACGATGAGTTTATAGTGAAAACAGTGCAACACAAAGAATGTGAATTTCTTCAGAAACTACTTCCCGGATACTATATGAACTTGAATCAAAACCCACGTACCCTTCTCCCAAAGTTTTTTGGACTTTTCTGTTATCAATGTAAGTAACCATTTTATTGTAAATTCATTTTTCATCTAAATTGTGACTACATAAAAATATTAACTTTGAGTTATTGTGCATATAAATTAATGGAAAACAAGAAAGTTTTTTTATGAGAAAGATTTTAATGTTTTAGACGATATTTCAGGTAATTCCAAGAATGTTAGACTGGCTGTGATGAATAACTTGTTACCCTCTTCTGTTAAAATGCATCAAAAGTACGTAACACTTTATTTTTTTAAATTACGAGAAAGGTACATTAGGCCAGCGAATATAGAAAATTTCTATATTTCTATTAGAAATATATTCTATTCATGAGTGTTAATGTCGTTTATTTTGTTGCTTTATTATTAGATACGATTTAAAAGGATCAACATACAAGAGAAAGGTAATTTAAAATCTCCATTTTTCTTCTTTCTCTGATTCATCATAGTAGTTCTAAATTGTAACTTAATAACGGATAATATGGAGTGTCTTGTAGTTTCTAGTATAATTTAATTAATAGAACACTAGAATTCAAGTTTTGTATACAATATGCACTGATATTATATGGTACATCTACGTGCCACAAATTTTCAGTGGAAGAATGCAACTTTTTATTAATGAGTTTGTCATATGAATAATCATATTTCTTTTACATTGCTCAAGTACGTAAAATAACGAATTCAACTTTTACCTGGATTTATATTTATAAAGTAGATAAACTGTTTTATTTAAGCTACACTTGTAATATGGAATAAATGTGTACATTAGACATGTTTCTTCTTCTTTTCTGTATACATTGTAGGCGTCAAAAGGGGAGAGAGATAAAGCATATCCAACATTCAAAGGTATTTGTACAATCTAATTATTAAACACACTGTTACTACATTTTGTTTTATTAATCTAATGCTAATTTTTAAACATTCACAGACTTGGACTTTTTGGAACATCATCCAGAAGGAATTCTATTAGAAGCTGATACATGTGCAGGTGAGAAAATTATTAAGAGACGAAAATGTTTGTAGTATTTGGAACTTCAATTTGTTTTTTAAAAAGGAAGCTGTGCTCCTTAACTACAGTATTTACTTTTTTTTACTGAATATGAAAGAGAAAGTACAGCCATATTTCATTAACATGTTTTATTTCTCACATTTACAGCTCTCATCAAAACAATGCAGCGGGACTGTCGAGTATTAGTAAGTTATTTTTTAAAAAAATATTTCAACGTTTAAAAATATCCCTCAATTTTGTTCCAGATCCATAATATACCCTACAAATTTTTTTCCACTAATTTAATATTCATGTCTTCTTGTTGTTTACAGGAGAGTTTTAAAATTATGGATTATTCACTACTAGTGGGGATTCATAATCGTGACATCGCCGCCAAAGAAAAAGCGGAACGTAAGTGTCAAACAACAAAAATTAAAAGAATGTATTTTGTTCATCATAAGTTATTCATAAGATTAAAAATGATATGGAACATAATATTAATAATGCAAGGTCTCGATTGATAGTGGTCTTCTTAATGATAGAGTACATAATTAATATCCAGAGAGGAAACAATTTTTTCTCAAGAATGCGACAAAATCATGGTAAAAAAGCTAACCTTTTAATTTTTTGACAGGAAAAGCTAAAATGTTAGACAGTGATGACGAAGAGGAGGAAGGAGAGTTTACTCCAGGATATGGACTGAGTCGAAGCAAGTCAATCAATAGGCAAAAGCTAGTGGCACATTCTACAGCCCTAGAAAGTATTCAGGCCGAAAGTGAACCTATCGATGCTGATGAAGATGTTCCGTAAGTTATTTCGCGTATACATAATAATATATGGAATGAATTTTCACACTCTGATTTCTGTCATTGTATGGTCAATTTAATAATAATAATTTTTTAATTTTTGCAGGCCGGGAGGAATTCCAGGTATCCACAAATTTTAAATTTATCAACTAGTTGATCTATCTAAATTTTCTCTCTGAGCTACGATAGGTTTTATCTGACAAACAAACTGAAGTTTGCTTTATTTGAATAGTTAGATTTGTGGTAGTATCTTATTTAAATACGTGTACAAAAACAAACAATCGGCTTTATTTATTTGAATTGAAATTCTGCGACTTTGTGTTTTGAATGCTAATTTGAATTTTTGTTTTTGTATGAAATTTCAGCTAGGAATGCTAAAGGGGAACGTTTATTTCTTTTCCTCGGACTCATCGACATTCTTCAATCATATAGACTGAAGAAAAAATTAGAACATACTTTTAAGGCCATGATTCATGATGGGGTAAGGATTTAAATGCATCAGCTACTAATCAATCAATTTACAATTTGTTGATGCTATGCATTTATGATATAATTTACGCAGGTTTAATATGATACCAAAAACATTAAAAACTAATCTCTGATTATTATTTATTTACGTTTACTCCTAGGATACCGTCTCTGTGCATCGGCCTGGGTTCTATGTAAGTTTTGTTTAAATACTAGTTATTGATTCAATTATATTATTCAATTTATTAACTTAAATGTTGTGTCGTGTTTTACTAACCCTCCTTTGTTAATTGTTTCTAGGCCGAACGCTTTATGAACTTTGTAAGTACCTATAAATAATTTATTTCAAAACTTTATTTGTAACGATTTTTGTGATTGATTAATATTCTCTAAACATACTCACTTAATAACAAGTACTTTAATTTTTTTCACAGATGTCACAGAAAGTATTCCGGAAAATTCCTTCACGTAAGCTGATATCAAATACACAATTACAAAATCAATCACATTCACAATCTCAATCAGACGCACGTACCCCATCGTTTTTTCACGGTTGAGTTATTCGTTGATGGACTGATCAATTACCACTACGTTGAAAGCATTACGTTTTTGTCTTCACAGTGTTTTCACTTACTTTCACTTACTTTCACTTGTGTTCTTTTCGTCGACGACATGAAATTTGTTCTTTATTTGTATATGATATTAGTTTCATTCATTTTTTTCGCACCAAATAAAAAATAAGGACTCATTTACACATACGTAGTTTAAAAGAATCTACCGAAACAAGAAATAATATAATACACATATTATATTATCATTTATCAAAACTTTTTTTTATTTTATTATGTATTTATATTTATTATTTTTACAATACAAATTATGCCTCTCTATACAAAGGTACACAAAAAAAACTTGAGTTATACAATCTTCATGCTAATTTGAAGATTGAAATCATAAAAGTAATATCCAATATGTAGCCGTATATTCTTCTCAGTATTCATTGTAGTGGTATCAAAAAAGTATTAAATTCTTTTTCTGTTCTTTCTTTTCTTTTTTTTCAAAAAAGAAATTCTTTTGTATTAAGTTGTATGTTTTTTAAACATTTTAAATATTATTTAACTTCTTGAGTGCTGAGATCTGTCTTATTTCTAGTGTTTGTCTTCAAACTATGTAGTGGCCACTATCTTTCTATTTATCGTGTTGAGCGAGTTTACTTTCTCAATTTTTGATCAATTTATATAATCCTAATCTAGAAAGAAAAAATCCAAACTGATATGATTTAGACAAGAGATTTTCTTTAAAAAAATGAACGTAAATTATTTGTAGGATTCCAAAAAGACCTTTTACTATATAATAATATGCAGTAATATTAAATTTTATTTAAGTGTGGACATGTCCATTTGATTTTAGAAATGCGACAGAATGGGACCTGACTTTGTAGTAAACATAGACAATACTAGTGATATCCCTATTTATATTTTTTTATAAGTTTTAAATTTAAAATTACTATTCGTCCATCCGTATCTGTTGTAAATAAGGCATTTTTTTTAAATATGATAATATTTTTGAAAAAAAGAAAGTTCAAGTCGTATGTGTGTATAGTATCAATTTTACTCAGGTTTATTTATTTTTGTTTATTTATTATTTTAATGAATACATCAGACAATAATAGATTCAAGTTTGAAATTCAAACTTTGACGAGTAATATGCCAAAATATTTTTATAGGTAAAAAAAATTTTATACAGAGTAACTGCATCCCTTTTAGAAGTATTTTAGAAGGGCTCTATATAATATATATATATTAATGATAAAACAGTACTATTGTAGTTTTGTAAACTTTGAGCTATAAACAAAATTGGCTAAATGACAATCTTATCTTAACCTCTAACGTATTTACCTCTGTCATGTACTGATTGATGATGACGTGGTGGTTTTCTTGTTTCTGTCCTCTGCTGCTGTTGACTGTCTCGCTCGCTCGCTCAATCTCTCAAATTGCGTGAAAAAACTGAAAATTGAACCCGATCCGAAAAATGCTTCTCCCCGCCCTACTACCACCACCACTTCTAATTTGACTTGAAAAATTCAAAAAACTGATACAATGTGTGTGCCTCTCTCTACACTTGCCGTCTACTTGTATAGTGGACCTTCCAGAATTTCGTGGCAATCACAGAAAATTCAGGAACCTCGTCTCGACGTATTTAGGTACTGATCATCATGAGTTATGATTCATAACACGAATGACGATTCTCTCTCTTTCTCTTTTTCCATTACTTTTTTTTATATCTTGCCTATTACCTATAAGTATATTATATTTCATTTTTAAACAGATTTTCTAAAAAGAAGCTAACAGTTTATTTACCTTTTTAATCTTTTTGAAACTTTCTTTTCAAAACTTGTTTTCAATATACTTTAAATCTTTTTCTTAATTTAAATTTCTAGACACAATTTTTTTATCGCTTACCATGAGCTACTTTTTCAGTTGTTTTTTTTTCAAGAGGCTTCTGTCTAGCAGAAAGTTTATATATTGTACTGTAAGTTTGTACACCAATGTTTTTTTTTTTTTTTTTGATAAAAAAAATATATTGCACGCGAAATGCTACCTCAAATGACTATTTCGATGTGTTTACATACAAACACTTAAAAATTTGTTCAGGAGCAAGTATAAAAAGTCTGAAATATAGACGTTTAAAAGAATATTTTAATTTTATTCAGTATTCTGTACATAAAGTACAGAATATTATTAGCAATGAAAATTCTTTTGAGAAGTGAGAAGCTCTCTCTACTATCTTGTACATCTTTAAACTTTGTATAAAACTACATCTAATATAATTTTGTTCTTGAAAATATTCTAGAAAGTTTTACTAATGACAGATCTTCTTGGAATTCTGTCTTTATTCTTATTTGTTCTATGCAGTAATTTTTTTTGCGTATACCTTGTATTGTATAATATACAATATTTTTTGCATATTATGCAAAAAAATATTTGATTGCTGCTTCTTGTTTTTTTTTACTACTCTCCTGGGGTTCCGGAATTTACCTTTTTAGACTTTTATGACTGTAGACGCTGTCGTTGTCGTTTCTAGTTTAATTTGGCCAAATTTAGTACAAAACGTGATGATTCTGCACCTGTACGTTTTTTTATGCTTGTTGCTCATTTTGTTTACATTTTTATTACTCCATTTTGTAAAAAAAAACTTTTTTATTTTTTTCTTATAGCTTTCTTTTCAATGAGGAATTTACTAATCATATTTTAATAAAATGGAATTTTTCTAACTAACTTTTGCAATACATTTGAAAATAATGTTGAAATTTAATCTTGCTTGTATTTCTTCTCTTAAAACTTTCTTTATGATGGTTTAAAACCTGTGATTTATTAAAATAATTAAGTTTATCATGGGGATGGATATTTTTTTTGGTGATACTTTTTTGATAAAAACAAAAAATCTGTACTCCATTATATCCATGTAATTTTTTAATCTTTTAATTGATTCAAGTCTTTTTTCAAAAAAAAAATCTGAATATTAGTGTTTTTCTTGACATTTTTCTTGTTTTTATCGCGACATTATTGGAAAAACACTTGTTGAAAATATCAAAAACACGCACACGTAATTGGTGTATTCCAAATGTTTAAGTTGTTTCAAGTTAGTAGGTTATGGTTCTATTAAATGTACAATAATTATGCCAATATTATAGTTTTAAATTATTATATTTGTGCCTCCTTTTTATTACAGCCATGTTTACTTGATATTTGTGGAATTATAAGCTAAAAATGTAACAAAATAAATATATTTTTATATGTATAGCTTTAAAACACTCACCATCAAAAAAGCGGGGTCCACCTGGTATGCGAATACGACCTCCAGGTGATCACGGGGAAGGTCAAGACTTTATGGGTACGTCGTTTTTTGTCCAATGTTCTTTGTCAATTTTTTTTTTTGATATTTTGTTTTTATTTTTCTTCGAGAGAAATAGGACGAATTATCAGTTACAATTGTGTATAAAATGTACATATGCATTTAATATGCTTTATTCATGACTTTGGGGTTGGGTGTCTCTATATTATTTTTAAATTGTGCTGCATAATATTTTTATTGGATGGGATTTGTATAAATAGGTGGTGGGGGATTCGGTTTTATTTTTATTTTTGTCTATAAAATGAAAAGACGTCGCTATGAAAAGGAGACTATTGAGACTGCCAAATTAATTTTTTTTAGTATACATAACACACACAAAGTTTTATGATGAAAGTCATTGAAGTAGAAAATTTGGAAATTCTCATGTTGTAGTGTTTTTTAATTTATTCTTTTTATTTCTCTACCGTTCCATGTTTTCTTTGCTTTTCTATCTCTATCTTTCGGGGGCTTGACACTTGACGGTGGGTGTTTGCTTTGTTTAAACTTGTTTTTAGGGAGTCCACCTAAACTTACGAGCCCATCACCAATGAGTCCATCATCAGCTCTAGCCATGTCACCACCAAGAACAACTCCTCCTGGAGAAGACCATCCACCATTAGAGAATGTGAAGAGTAAAAGATTGTCTTCGGGTGCAACTATTTCTATAGGTAGCAATAAAGAGAGTAGAACGGTGACGATACAGGACAATGCGGGTGGGGGAGGGGAAGGAGAGACGTCCCAACAACAATCAACAAATCAACCAACATCTCCACCACAACAACAACAACCATCATACCCAGCTGTTTTAAATAAAGAGACTCGACCTTCAACAACTATGAATGTGAATCAAAATAAGGTCAAAGTCCCACCACCCGTACCACCTCGAACACCAAAGAGGACTATGAATGGTGCACCAACAGCCACAACAACGTCGACTACTGTCGACAACAAAGGTTGCCTAAGAATGATCAATTATCCTTCTTCATTACTTGGATATTTTGATCGATCAAAAATTAATCGGAATGCTCGTACAAATGCTCCTGTCATCGATGTGATCGTTTATATTTAAATTCAGATTGCTGCATATCGCTTGGTTGCTATACATATATAAATGTTTATATATGACTCACTTGTATGTATATTATGTATTTAATATATTCATTGTTTCGTTCGTTTTATCTCTTTCTTTCCTTTGGAATGGAAATTTGTCTTTCTCTTATTCTGTCTGTAGGATAGGATATCTATTTAATTTATATAATGACAATAATCATTTATTTATTGTAGACTTTGTTCTTGTCCTTCCGTTTTATTCTTGTTGACTTTTTATTGACTGGATTATATAATATTGTAATTTGATTCATGTAGACTTGTGTTTGATGTACATCATGTACATCATACTGTATTGTAATGAGTTTGTCTCTTTTTTAAAAACAATATTGTTTCTATATTTTTAGTGTTTTTTTTAAATAGTTGGAGGTACTGTAGTAGTAGAATGGTAGATCACAAGGGTAGTTTCTATATTTAATTGACGTTTGTAGTTTTAGTTGTTGTTTTGATGGGAAAAAAGACTCATGATTATTTATTATGATAGAGTATGTATTTGACACTAATGATTGATTGGACCGTTTATGTTAGCTTAGAAAATAGAATACAAAATTTATTGGCAGAAACTTCAAGTGTAATAATATAACTTTACTTTTGATGCAGTACATTTATTAGTTAGTAATGTTTAACTATTGTTGGTGTTTTTTTTGCTGTGATAATGTGGTATGTATCCCATGCATTAATCTGACTAATTTAATTTTTAGGTGTGTTGGAAAGTAGTAGTACAAGCACTCCTTTACCTGTAAATACCCCACCTCCCCCGTTCCAAGAAAAGGTAGAAACTTTCTTTCTTTAAAAATTTCAATTATATTTTAGTACTTATAAGTTAGAATGGTCTGATGGAACAGCATAAAATTATTTTAAAATAAAATTTTGATGATTTAATTTTGTGTTTTGGGGGGGAATAAAAAGGCCTATGTAAGGGGAATAGGAAGTAGTAATGTAGGACAAAGTATGGGTAGTGGTCAACAACAGTGGACCGCCCAGTCACAGAGTCCTAGTCGACGAGTTATAAGTAGTAGTAATGGTGCGGGTAGCTCAGCGTCTTCCTCCGAGCATCATCGTCATCCACATCATCGTGATATTACAGGAGAGTCTGAAACAGTCTCTATCTCAGAAGTATACGTTGAGGCAAGGATGCATCGTTCTAATCTATCCGTAGCATCTAGGTAATTTGAGGTTTTTTTATAATGGATGAACTGATTAAATATTTTTAATTTACTTATTTCCCACACGTTGATTGAATTTTGTTTTGTAGTTCAAGTACCTCTGGGGTTAGTTCGAGTTTGGGCAATAGAATGCCAAGATCTCCACCATCCGGGGTTCATGAATTTAGGAATACATCAGCAACACCTACCTGGACTGAAGGGACCCCTTCATTCACTGAATCCTCTAGCAGTGGCGATCTCGGTGAGGAATATTTAGGTATGAGATATAATACAATGTTATAGAATTATTCATATGGTGTATTTATTCTTAAATGATTTGGATGTTTTATCTATCCATTTCGATGCACAGTGGGATAGGAAGTGATAACTCGTGTGTAACTGTAAGTCGGATAATTCAACTTGCAAGTTTTCACTGTTGCGTTGTTTGCTTTTGTTTTTTTTAAAAAAAGATTTACCTACATATACGAATTTTTATGCACCACGTTATCTGTTTTAGCTATTATTTATACACATTAGTATGTATACCAGTTTTTACCATTTCAATAATTTATTGTAAATATTATGATTCAAGTATTCCGATAGTTAATTGATGTGCACGAATGTTGAGGGGTTTTCAACAATTCTATACAAAAAGAATCAAAAACTTTATTTTGTATTTTATATGAGAGATGTGACCTTATTCTTGAAATCTTTGTTAGTGTTAGTATATGTATCTTGTAATGAATTGGTTTCAATGTAAACGTAACCCCCTGATAAATTTCAAAGCATGACGATCTCATCTAGGACATAAAATTGTAAAATAATTTTTGAGATGTCTAAAAGTTTTTTTTATTTGTACAATACAGGATGTCCGTCAACACCGGTAAAAGGAGCCATAGGAAGTGGAGGAACAAGTGGTGGTGCTGAAGATGAGAATGAGCACGAGATGGTATGAATAAGAAATGAAATTAAGATGATGGCTCTTGAGGATTGGCGATTGGCTGCATTATTAGAAAAATATAGTACTATAAATGTTACTTTCAAAATATAAAAAATATATATATATACTATACATATAATGCAGCAAAGTCCATGATAAATATATGGAACTATAATATATAATATAGTAGAAATGCGTAGATGCAGGAGGAAGGGATTCACAATAATAATATTAATACTAACTACTGCTGCTAAAAAAACCTAATCCTTAAAAAAAGTACAGTCTTACTAAAATTGTACTCACTATAATATGGATTATGACTAAAGAGTTGCCTTTTGTCCATGTGTTTGCTGGCCTATCAGCTATCAGCCGTACTCGTCTTCATTATATATATACAACAAAAGTACAGTGTGCAAAAAACATATATATAACATATTCTAATTTATCACCTGGAAAGAGTTATCTGTACACCTTTAAATGTGTACTTTGTTTTTTTTAATGAATTGAAAAAAACAAATCAAATTTCTCTGTCTCTTCGAAGAAAAAAAAGTAGTAATCAATCAATGAATAGTTTTGTTTTTTCTTGCAAGTGAGTAGTCTTATATAGTACATTTTATGAAAATATTGTCTTATCAAAAAAAATTAAAAAACCCATAGGATGATGGTAAATACTTCATAGGACTCAAAAAAAAAGATTTTAGGCAACAAGATGAATAAAAAAACATAGCGTATTGAACAATACAAAACAGAAAAGGCATTAAGTAGATATTTCCTCAGTGTAAATATAGTGTACTAAATGTGATTTGACACAAGAAGAGCAGACGAATGAGAAACAAAAGTGTTCTCGTATATAAAAAAAATTATATTAATATTATTATTATTATATTTATTGTGTCATAAAGGGTGTCCGGTTTCAAAAATGATACAAGTTAGATGCGAATTACTGCGCAATTACTTGACCGATTTTCAATT